>JAKSZP010006889.1:0-105158 GCA_022478985.1 Massospora cicadina | reverse complement strand
AAAAAGGGTCTACTGACTCATATGAAGGATGAATGCTGTTCCAGCGGCTGATAACCCAGTTGCTGCGGCCTATATCCTGAAAGGGTTGTAGCGGGGCAATATGGATGTTTTGGGCTACGTTGGGGGCGTTTCATGGTGGAGAGTCGATGTAAGGCATTCACAATTCAAATAAGTCCAGTATTCCCATCCAACACGCGAGACATAGTGTTATATATAGTTCCTGATATGATTTGACAGCCACCTTCATCACTATACCAACATCCTCAGTGGGTAAAATGTTAGCTCCAAGTGGGACGTGTGCTTCCGCCAAAAACTGCTCAGAAAATTCTGTCAGGGTCTCATTTTGGTAAAACTGTATAGTCATAAAATCAGCTTTCCATTGGGACATCTTGGTAGCGCCCCCAAACAGCCAGATAACAATTGCTTTTACTTGTGCATAAGATAATGAGCTATTTGGAAGATAGCAGGTCACTTGATAAGCTCTTTCCACATCTAAAGCGGACAGCAACAATTTTGCTTTTTGTTGATCAGTAGCCCCTTCCACAGCGAATTTGAAACATTTATAGTAACAGTGTAGGTTCCCATTGTGATTGAAAGGAGGTAATTCTTTATATGAATAAATTCGCTTTACTCTAGGTTCCTTCTGCAAGGGGCAGGTGAATCATTTTTGGAGTGACTATGGGAACCATTACTTTGTGCTTTAAAGCCAGCCAGATGAACTTGAACCCATTGAAAAGTAATTGGGAGAAGTGGTGTTGTGCGGGGGGTCCATTGTACTGCCCAAGGGATATTCATTTGCTGATCCATAGCATTCTTCCCCCAAGTCACCACTAACTGCCCCATTTCCCCAGCTCCAGTATGCCCCGCGAACTGTTTGCTGATCAACTGCTCCACTTTAATTGTATAGTATTTACACCAGCCATCCTGAAATTCCTGTTGCAGCATTTTATACTGATGTTGCAATTCCTGGTGTAATTCCCTTTCTTCGTCCAGTTTCCATTCCACAGCTTGTAATCACAAAAGTACTTCTTCAATTATATTCTGCAGGTGGGTTTGCTGTTGACTAGCATTTTCTGCTTGTTGATTGGCGTTGTTTATTTAATTAACAAGGGAGGATTGTTCCCTTACCAATTCCTCATTGGCCCGTCAAAGGGTATCAAGGCGCCATACATGTCCGCATACTCTCTTGTCTCACCAATTGGAAAAGGAAGAGCTCGTTGGCTCTCAGCCTGACTAATGACTTCCAGTTGTGTAACTTGACAAATAAGCTGGAGATATTTGGTAGACATTGATTGAAGGATAAGCGCGTTATCTGTCATTTGCTGGGTATTCCATTTGATACAAAGTTGTTTTAATTCTGTTGATAGAGAACTGACTTAGGCCTCCACTTGTTGTTCCATCAGGGTAATTTTTTCCTTGAGCTGAGCAATCACAGCTTTGAGAGCTTCCGCCCATTCAGTTAGCTCTGTCATAAAGCGCTCAGTATTATTACCAAAAGTTGTTACATCCTAAATCCACTCCTCTGATAGGCCATGCTGTCCCAGCAGTTCTCTTATTACTCAAAAAATTTTGAATTTAACTAATGTACCAGAATGTCCAATCGGTGGTGGACATCCCCAACATGATGATCCATCTGTGCCAGCGCCCCTTGCTTTTTAAAAACGAACAATCAAGGCAGTTGAGCAGGAGGCGAGTATCATGCTGCTGTGCTTGCCCAAACCGTAATACATCTCCAATTTCAATATTATGGTGAGCCAGTACATGCAGTAGCTGGCGAATTGAAGGTTGCACATAAGCAACTAAATATTCCTCAATTCCATAAGTACTGAGGCGACGAGCTAACCCCGTGGTAGTAACGTCCAAATAAGACATATACAGCATGTATCAATTTTCTTGATCGCGTTGGTTATAGAATAAACTCAGGGCATTTTCCCCAGTCTCATCCTCATATAGGCGATACCCGCGCAACAGCTATTCCATAATATTTCTCAGTTGTTGGGGAGTCACATTTGTGGGGCGTCCTTGTTGGTTTGTCATCAGCTGAAGGAAATTCTCAAATTGCAAATTAATAATAACTTCATCATCCCCTGGTTCAGTAACAGTGAATAATGTTGGTTCAGGGTAGGTGCCTCCTGGGCTTCTTCAGCATACCGCGCCCAGAATCCAAACAAGTTATGTCAGAACAAATGAGGACTCGTCATTGTGTTTTTAATTGTTTTATTTCAACAAGATTCCTGTTGCTTAGTGGCCCCCTGTAGTGAGCACCACTGTTAATTCTTCGCGTTTAGACCTGATTCCGCCGAGTTAGTTTTGCACAGGGTATTAGCCACTAAGCAACCAAATCAGATGATATGAGGATCGCAGACCTCTTAATAAAGCTTGATAAAATATATAAGGAGCTATCACCCCTTATTTCTACCTTTATTTTAATATAATTTTCAGAATTCTCTGCGCTCCCTCTTCCCTCATCTAAAGATTCTTTCCTTTAATCTTCCATGAGACTCTTTACACCTTGATTCCGCCAGTCAGATGCATCCTTGGATTGGTAATCTTCTATTCTTCTTCCCTTTTTGAATTACTCTTGTTTGTATTGAATCTCAGCATAAATCCTCTTGATTCTCTGAATGGTCATTGTTTTGCTCGATTATAATTTGTGTATCCCTTTTTCATAAATCTCAAGATTCATCTCAATCCCCCTTTGATCCACTGATATGGGTAGTGTATTGTCCAGTCGTATTAACTTCCTGACAGATACCAAAATCTTTAAGGAAGTGCTTGATGTCCACTATTCTGCTAGTGGACAGGATTAATTCTGCTGAGAACCGGGAGGAGATACTTAAGACAAGATCAGATAATGCAAACATATCCAAGCAATTATTGAAATCAAGGAATCTTTCCCTGATCTCTCAGAACAACTACTTAATTATCTTAATTTGGCAATTAACGCCGCAATTCACTCAGTAAATATCCCACTACAATATTCTGAGTGTACCTATGCAGATATTATTGTTATCTGAGTGAGAATGAGGGAAATTATCAAAGTAGAGCCTTTAAATATCATTTTGACCAAATTGGTGAAATGAATGAAGATTTTGCCAGATCTAGAACACTGGAATGAATATGGAATGGCTGTACCAAATATGTCATGGTTGGATGACATTATAGTGAGAACTGATGCTAGAGATAAGGCTGGGTGACAGGAGGCCCAGAAGGGGAAACTTCAGGCTCTTCCTGACCTGAAGCACACCTTAGATCAACGCTGGGTGCAAGCCAAGCAAGCCCAGGTTGATACCGATGGGGTGCAAAATGCCCAACCTCTTATCTCAGCCCAGGCACTGAAACGAACGATTTACGTTTTAAATGAAGATGGTTCAATTCAGATAATCGGAGAGCAGGGGTTCAAAGCCCATTTAAGTTATGGAATTTTAAGTTTGGGTAAAATATGGCTTCAATCAATTACTCGAGTGAAGGTTCTTTTGGTGTATTTTACAAAAATGGATTGAAGCGTCTGTTTATTGGAGCATCAAGGCTTGAGCGTACCTCCGCAGAACCTGAATTTCCCCAGCCCACTTTAGATATGGTTTTTGCAACCAATTTTCCTCGTTGGTCAACTTTCTTTAATAAATTTACCTGTTATTTTATGTTTTTTTACCAATGGTCCCTTGGCAAAATTGGTGGTGGACCTCTTTGGGGAGGTCTCTAAATATGTGGGCCACTACCTTTTATCGCAATTTACAAAAATCCCAGGTGCCCCCTTGGGTCGCCCAGGTCCCCTCCAGATTGAGGCACACAAGGCCCCTGACACCAAGTTACACTTGATTATGGACTCCCCTTTGGGGTCCACTCAAGCGGTGATATTCTTGACTTACCTGGTACTTTATGTTGCGCTTTACACCCTTGCCTGGGGCACCTTTTGCACAGGCACACTTCGAGGTGCCTTCCTTCTCATTCACTTAACGGCTAGTTCCCTAGAAATGTGGATTTGCATCCCACATCACCTTGCTGGGAACGAGAGAGTTACAGACACTCTCTTGACATTAGTTAACCAACCCTTTTATTATACATGCATGAGAATTATTTGTGTGGGACTTTCATTATTAGTAAATTGGGTGCGCTGGCCATTTGTCACTGCCACAATGGTGCTCACCACAATTTTCTCATTTAATTTTGTTTTGGTGCATCTCGGCGTTATTCTTGCAACTACCAATTGGAAAGTGCCCATCCTTCCTGCTCCTATCTGGTGGTCTCGGACTTTTAACAATATGGATGTCGTGATTCCCCACCTTTCTCCCAAGATTTACTCAGAATTCAACAAGCCTTGGCCTCCCTTGAGCCAAAACCCTCATTAAGTAAACAAAATCTGTCTAGTTTGTGTCCGCTTTCATGAGGAGTGAATCTGTTGTCCCGTTTGTCTCCCAATGTGGGTGACTTTGGTTTTTGTGGTATTCCACACTCACCCACATTTGTGGAAAACAGTGGAGGGCTTGGAGCAGGTCTTGGAGCATAATCGACCTGTGGAAGCATCCCTCCATTCCTTCTTTGAGTTCATTTCTCTGCATCAAGCAGGTCAGCTGATGAAAGCATACTTGAGTGAATTCTGAGAAAAAGCCCAGGCTTTGCCATTAACTGATGAGGTTAAAACGTCATTTCTTTGTTTGACCTTGGACATATCAATGTGAAACGCCCCAATTTGGCAGTCACCGCCTTCCAATTTCGATCATCTGGTCAAAACCCTTTGGGATAGTTTCTCCACCCCAACACAGAAAGAGCCAGGTAATCTGGCTGTCATCGCATTGAATTATATAAATATGGAGGCCAAAAATTTGAGCGCGCCTCTTGAAATGAGAAAATCTTATCCTTCTAATCCTTCTACTTCTTCTAAATTTGGAACTGTACAGGGGTCTAGCCCTGAGAATGAAGTAAAGGTTTCAGATGATACTGCCACGATGATGTCACCCATGTCCATCCCTATAAATATCGCGTCCTCAACTAGTGAGATTTCCTTGAATCGTGAGATGCTTCTCACTGATTTCCTCACCATCTCAGCGGAAATCAGGAACATCGAAGGGTCTGAACCCAAATTTTTTAATAAAAATGATTCTTTTATTATTTTTTCTCCCCAACATGTTTCCGAGGTGCATGCTGAGGCATCAGCTCTGGGCTTGGGGGTGATGGCCCTGGATAATGATGCACACCAAACCCTTGGAACGAGTGGGGGTTCGTTCAAGCTGAAAAATGCGTTTTATAACGTGAGCAATTTATCCCAAAACAAACCGTTTATTTGCTCATATGGTCAGGATGAGGACCCCATATCAGTATATCAGATTACTCCTGAGAACCCTCGTTTGACCCCTACCATGATTAGGGGTTCTCAGAAAGTTGAAAAGGAACTTTATCACAAATATAAAGATGTATATGCACCTGCAGAAGGTGTGTTAGGATATGTGGCCTCAGTAGTAAGAGTGGCCCACTATCCTTTCCCCTTTTATGATTCCAAAACATACCCTGATGACTTGTTCAAGCCAGAGGAAGAATTTTCTGGTGATTTGATGGCGTTTTCTGCGTTAAATAAATCCCATTCTAAATACTTCTTGTTGACTGCTACCCTTACATCTTCTTATGGAAAGTTCAGCACAACTATTCTAGTATTAACTGTTGCCTTGAATAATTTTATTGACCAAAACCTTGCTGACTACCTTGAGTTGAGTTACTCACCAGGTGGTATGGTTAGAGGTGGAGCTTTCTCAAGGTACCCCCACACTAAACATCATGGAGTCAGTCAATTTGCAGGTAGGTTCTTATCTATTGTCTGACCAGTTTCAAGCTATCAAAAACCTCTTGTTTCCCATCATTTTGGGTGTTGAGTGGTGGCGGAAGTTTGACGTCAGACCTAGTTTGAAAGAAAACACTTTATCCTTGTTTTTGACAAACGGTCACCAGTTGATTGTTTCTCTGTCTGAGGATAACGCCCCGGGAAAATTACCCCATCAGCCCAGTGTTCCCAGTTCATATCTTGCCCCTTTGCTGAAGCCCACTGTGGGACTTTCCTTACCTTCCTGTTTGGAGTAGTTGGCATCTTCTTTTGATGCAGTTCAGCTAGTATGCTACCAGAACGTTCCGAGTTTGATTATGAATTTAAACTTACTGTGAATCTGGTGCATATTTCTTCCCCCATATACCCATTGACTGTCCGGGAGGAAGAGGTTTTAGATGTATGGGTGAAGGAGAAGTTGGCCAAAGGTGCCATATTGCAGCGTACCTCCCCTGTTTGCTCCCCACTGCTCTTTGTGGAGAAGGCTGATGGAACTTTACGTCCATGTGTTGATTATGGAAATTTAAACAATGTGACTGTACCCGACCTCCATCCCATCCCTTTAGATTCCCAGATTGCGCGCTATGTGGAGAAGGCGAAGGTCTTCCAAGCTGGACTGCCTCAATGCGTTTAATCAAATCCGGATAAAGAAGGGCCAGGAATGGTTAACCACATTCCGCACCAGAAAAGGAATTTTTCAGTTCTGGGCTATGCCCTTTGGGCTTAAGAATGCCCCTGCCATCTTTCAACACCGCATTGATGCTGCGTTAGGAGACTTGTTGGGGGTATGTGCTGTTGCCTACATGGATGAAATTCTGGTGTTTTTCCCCGATCATGAGTCACATGCAGTACACCTTTGACAAGTAGTGGAGATATTGAGGGCCGCTTGTCTTACCCTCAAGATTAGTAAATGCAAATTCTTCAAGTCCCAGGTTACTTTTCTGGGCAACGTCGTTTTTGCCCAGGGCCATATGATAACTCTAGACAAGGAGAAGGCTATTCATGAGTGGCCTACCCCCACCTCTGTCAAGGAACTGAGGAGCTTTTTGGGGACGTGTACATTCCTCAAGAAAATCACACCCAATCTCTCCGAGGTGGCAGCTCCCTTATATAAGGCTAGTGGGGCCAAGGTGCTTCAGTGGTCCCCATTTTGGAGGATGCTTTCCAAGCGGTGAAGTGCACCTTGTTATCCACATACATCCTTCGCTATGTTGACCCTGCAAAGGAGTTCATTGTGTCCTCAGATGCTTCCAACTTCGCCATTGCAGCTGCCCTGTTACAGTTGGGTGAAGATGGGTCCAAGAATCCCGTGGGATATTTTTATAGGAAAATGTTTCTGCATGAGTTAAATTACGCCATATATGACAAGGAGTTATTAGCAGTGGTGGAGGCACTGATTTATTGGTGTCACCATTTACATGGCTCTTCCCAACTATTCTGAGTACACACAGACCACCGAGCCCTATTGTACTACTGTGCTCCACATGTTTTAACACCACGTCAGACCCATTGGCATGAGACCCTTGCCCTGTTTACATCTTCCTATGAGTTCACCAAGGGCAATGAGAATGGTTTGGCGGATGCTTTGAGCCGCAACCCTTCTTTGGCTCCCAATTCAAAGGAGGTAGAGATTCACAACACCCGATTGATGATTCCACTGAGTATGATTCTGCCTCAACTTCCTAAGTTCATGGTACAGACGCCAGCGCTCATGCCTCTGGAAGATGCAGCAGAATATAGTATGTTTAGAAAGGTAGCTCTTTCTCAGCCGTTATCAGCTGAATATGCTGTTGTTCTCGCTAAAAGCGCCCTGAATCAGGAGGACTTATCCAGGGGTTATCACATGAAGGATGAGATGGTGTGGTTTCAGGGGCGCCTATGGGTTCCTGCTGGACCACTGCGCCTGGAGATCATTCAGGACCATCATGACGGAATCACTGTTGGTCATCCTGGGAAAGCAAAGACCTTGGAGTTGATACGACGCACTTACAATTGGAAGGGCTTGCCTGTTCAGGTAGGGCGGTACTGTAAAGAATGCCTGATTTACAATCAAATGAAACCCAATCGGCAACCTTTAGCAGGGTTTCTGAACCAGTCCAAAAGGCTGGAGGGCCCTGGACTTCCCTATCAGTGGATTTCATTGTGGAGTTACCCGTTTCAGATGGGTATGATGCAATCATGGTGTTGGTGGACCACTTTACAAAGTTCGCCCACTTTATTCCTTGAAGAACAACCATAACTGCTGCTGAAATGGCCAGGCTCTTCGTCGTCCATGTATTTGCGCTTCATGGGGTTCCTCAAAAAATTATTAGTGACCGGGGTCCCCAGTTCGCCTCCATCTTTTGGGAAGTGTTGTGTAAAACTCTTCAGATTCGCCCCTGCCGTTCAACTGCTTATCACCCCCAATCAGATGGGCAGACTGAGCGAGTGAACCAGTTCTTGGAACAATTTCTGCGCTGTTACACCACCGCAGACCATTCAAATTGGGTTCCTCACCTTCCCATGGCCCAGTTTAGCTACAACAACAATTTGCATTCATCAATCAGTTGTTCACCCTTTTTTGCTAACCATGGCTTTAACCTTGATTTTAACATGGAGCCCAGCTGTGTTTCCAAAGTGGAAGCGGTGCTGGACTTTGCTAAGACTATCAAGAAGGTCCATCAGGGGGTGTCCACAAGTTTGGAGGCGGCTATGCTGGTTTATAAGGAGAATGCCAATGGAAAGCACCGAGTGGGTCCAGCATACAAGGAAGGGGATCTCGTGATGCTTGATGCTTGCAACATCCCTATTAAGCAGCCATGCAAAAAACTGGGTCCAAAGAGGATTGGTCCTTACCGTGTAGTTAGAAAGGTGGGACATGCCTCATAACAGTTGGATCTTCCCTCCAAGCTTTGGATCTTTTCCATCTTTCATGAAAGCAAGTTGACCCTGTTTGAGGGCCCTCCTCCTGTGACTCCTGAGGCTTATCTTGTGGATGGGGCACCGGAATGGGAAGTGGAGGAAATAGCATCCCGCCGGGTTAAGCGAGGCCTTGAGTACTTAGTATCCTGGAAAGGGTTTGACGCAGCAGAAAACAGTTGGGTGCCAGCACGGGATTGTGTACATTCCCAAGACCTGATCTAATCATCTCATAATCATTTCCCTGAGGCTGTAGGATCTCAGCCTAAGCTGGTCGTTGCTGCTATAAAGTTGCCGCCAGCACATAAGAACTTCTCCTTAGCAAACGCCCCTGGAGGGGGGGTGGAGCCCAAGAGGGAGGAGAGGGTAATGTCATGGTTGGATGACATTATAGTGGGAACTGATGCTAGAGATAAGGCTGGGCGACAGGAGGCCCAGAAGGGGAAACTTCAGGCTCTTCCTGACCTGAAACACACCTTATATCAGCGCTAGGTGCAAGCCAAGCAAGCTCAGGTTGATACTAATGGGGTGCAAAACGCCCAGCCTCTTATCTCAGCCCAGGCATTGAAATGAACAATTTACATATAAATGAAGACGGTTCAATTTGGTTAACTGGAGAGCAGGGGTTCAAAGCCCATTCAAGTTATGGAATTTTAATTTTGGGTAAAATATGGCTTCAATCAATTACTCGAGTGAAGGCACTTTTGGTGTATTTTACAAAAATGGAAGGAAGCGTCTGCTTATTGGAGCATCAAGGCTTGGGCGTACCTCCGCAGAACCTGAATTTCCCCAGCCCACTTTAAATATGGTTTTTGCAACCAACTTTCCTCGTTGGTCAACTTTCTTTAAATTTACCCGTTATTTTATGTTTTTTTACCAATGGTCCCTTGGGCAAAATTGATGGTGGACCTCTTTGGGGAGGTCTCTAACTATGTGGGCCACTACCTTTTATCGCAATTTACAAAAATACCAGATGCCCCCTTGGGTCTCCCGGGTCCCCTCCAGATTGAGGCACACAAGGCCCCTGACACCAAGTTACACTTGATTATGGACTCCCCTTTGGGGTCCACTCAAGCGGTGATATTCTTGACTAACCTGGTACTTTATGTTGCGCTTTACACCCTTTCCTGGGGTGCCTTTTGCACAGGCACACTTCGAGGTGCCTTCCTTCTCATTCTCCTAACGGCTAGTTCCCTAGAAATGTGGTTTTGCATCCCACATCACCTTTCTGGGAACGAGAGAGTTACAGACACTCTCTTGACAAGATATGATAATGCCCTGTAGAGCGTATAGCGCGCTACCACTCCAGTTTTGTTCACTCATGGTATTAGCTCCTGATATCATGTTGGCAAACCAGAATTATGATATGCTGATTGGTATAGAGTTCCTGAGAAAATTTGGAATGAAATATAAGTTTTAGGAGATTACCCTAACCATCTAGGGCAGACTTTGTCCTTAATAACAATGGGAAGGAGAGCCACTGCTGGCTAAGAAGAACAATTTTGTAAACTTAATTTACAAGATGTCATCGTTCTCATCCAATATAAGTTTTTTGGTCAAAGCCAGAGAGAAATGCCAAAGGAGATCCTGAAAAATTGTAGAATAACCTTAAGAACGAAAACAATTAACACTCTATATCTGTGATGCAAATAATCGTTAACATATAGCAAACGCTTGTTTCTCAGAGCAACTATATGGATAAGTCATTAGCCCATGGAGAAGCCAAGAATTGAACCATGGGTAGCGCCAGGTATATCATGTTGGGACACGGAGAAATAAACGTGCTACTGTTAAAGATGGGAAGTAAACTATAAAATAGCGAAATCAAGACATCACGTTTCTCCATTTAATCCTGATGGCAACGATCAGCAAATTCCATAATTTTAGAATGCTAACTAAAAAATGATTGCTGGTGGAAACTACTAAAAGTGTTAATGTCTTAATAAATTGAGAGCGGCTGGATGTCTTATTTAAACAGCAGCAAGAAGAGATGCTCTGATTATCTGAGAAGTATTAAGAGATATTTTCTAAGATGACCATGACTAGGGATGCGTGTTGAACGTGATCCACAAGGTCAACAGCAGGGAGATTTACCAATATGAATGAGACTGTTAGAAGGTCTAGAGCTACTGAAGTTGTGGTCAGTGAATAAATTAGCAAGCTTGTTGAGCATGGGCTCTTCATCCCATATCAGGTCCATGGGTGAGTCCATTCCTTATAATAAAAAAGAAGGACGAATATGATTGAGTAGTGATTGGTTGTTGCCAAATTGAACAACACTAAGAAGGATTCTTATCTACTGCTGAGAAGTGACAACGTGCTTGATCACCTAGGGAACGCCAAATACCTTTTAGCAATGGACTTAATTTAGGTATATTGGCAAATTGATTAGCAACGGAGGACCAAGACAATGTGCAATAATTACTGCACAGGGACTTTACCAGCTGACCCAAATGCTCCAGGGATTGTATAACACGCCGGCCACCTCCCAGAGCATTGGACTCTATCCTTAGTGATCTAAATTTATTCTGTGTCTCAGTAAATCTGGAAGATATAAATATATTCAGCAGGACCTTTACGGACCATTTGAAGCACTAAGAAGAAGTGTTCAAGCGCTTGGCAATGGAATCTTGAAAATTAAGTCAAAGAAATGCCATTTCTTTGAGAAGGATATTAAGCACTTGGGGTTTGTTATCAAATCCAGAGGGCTGCAACCCCATAAGCCGAAGATTGTGGTAATTGAATGGATGTTGATCTTAAAGAGTATTTGGGATTTTCAGGTATTTCATAGCATTGTCACTTCTATCATCAATTTTATAAAGGATTTCAGAGTATTTCAGAACCTTTATTCCACTTATTGAAGGATCCAAAAAAGGATGATTAGTGTGGAATGAAGAATCCCAAGAAAAGTTTGTTGAATTACGCTGATATCTAATTACTATTCCTGTCTTGAAGTACCTGTATTTCAATTGGGAATCTATCGCCCAAACTGAAGTATCATTTTTGGCAATTATGACATTCTGATCCAAATGAATGAAGACGTGGAAGAACATTCAGTGGCCTATGTGAGTCGAAATTAACGCCAGTGAAGAGGATTTTATACTGTGATAAAGTGTGAAGGCCTTGTGTTAATATATGCATGCAAGCAATTTTGAGTGTACATCCACGGAATGAACATCAAAGTGGTTTAGACCACTCTTCATTACGTTGCCTAAAACTTGAAGGAACAAGAAGGGTGACCGGCCCAATGGGCTTTAAAATTACAAGATTATGGTTATGAGATACTGCACTGGGCCATAGCAGCGCATCAAAATGCTGACTATCAAGATTGCCAGCAGTTCATATTGTCTAACATCAAGCTTCCAAATTATTCCAAAGATGATTAATGGAAATGTTGGTGATAAAATCTGAGGAATTTATGTGCGCTAAAGAAAGTGATGAATGACACCAAGATGAGAAATGGACAACTATTAAAATGATTGACAGAAAACACTTTTTATTCTTGAAGCCTTCAGAACAAGCAGAAAAATCTGAGCCACACATAAAGTCATCAGCTATGGTGGACTAAGGAAAACTATGGACCATATTTGCCAGTACTACTAGGAATCAATCAGTTATGATTTCGCCAACTATTTGGCCTGTTGCGAGGAATTCCAACTCCACAAACCTCATAAGAATACAATAGGACAGAGTCTAGTACTCTCTGGATTTGCGTGAGACACTGTGTCAATAGACAATATGGGACCCCTGAGTATCAGCACATGAGGCGCAAAATATTTTAGTGTCTATAGACCATCTAATAGATGGTTCAAAACCAAAACCCTGAGCAAATTGGATGCTGTGAGCACAGCGAAGTTAGTTTTGTATCAAATAGTTTACATACATGGATGCTCTCAAGTGATCTTAAGCGACAATGGAACCAATTTTACCTCCTTTGTAATCCTAAGACTTAATAGATTGATGGGGATCAGAGGATTAGTATCAGTTCCATACATACCAGAAAAGAACGTAATGGTGGAAAAAGTTAATGGAATGCTAGCTGCAACGCTAAGAAAATTGGTTGCAGGGAAAAGCTTACACTGGAGAACTTACTCAAGTTTGGTTACCTTCGCCAACAACATAAATCATATATGGCAGCAGGAACAACGCCGTTCAAAAAACTTGATGGTCAAAGGGCAGCCTACCACCAATTTTGTATTCTACCATAAAACCAGCAACAAGGATGATTGTCATGGTTAAATGACATCATAGTGGGGACGGACACTAAAGATAAGGCTGGGCACAGAAGGCCCAGAAGGTGAAGCTTCAGGCCCTCCTTGACCTCAGGCACACACTAGACCAACGCTGGGTACAAGCCAAGTATGCCCAAGCTGGCACTAGTGAGTTGACCTAACGCCCAGCCCCTTACATTGGCCCAGGAGTTAAAACAGACGATTTACACTATTAACACAGAGGGTAAATTTGGTTAGTCGAGGAATGGGGTTTCAAAACCTGTTACATTTATGAAATCATGCGTTTGGGTCAGATCCAACTTCAATTGATTACTTAAGTGAAGTCAGTTTTGGTGTTTACTACCAATTCATATGGTAGTGCTTGCCTATTGGTGGATTGGTGCTTGGGACCACTTTGGCAGACCCCAAATTCCCCTAACAAAGTTTAATTATGTTTTCTCCGACCAACATTCCTTGTTGGTCAACTTCCCAATAAACATTTTTCCGTTTTACGTTTTATCTTATGATCTTTCAAGCGTTCCTGTGTGCAAACCTCTTTGAAGAGGTCTTGAGCTACATTAACTTTGACATTTTAAGTTCACTCAAGCTATCCCCTAGTGCACCGTTGGTTTGCCCAGGATCCCTCCAACCTGGGTTGCTTACCCCCTTCCTCTTTGTGCACCGCGTCACTTTTAGTGGGTTCTTTTTTATAAAACTCGCACTTCTCCGCCCAAGTTGTTATTGCTCCAGCACCCTCTGCTGGGATCTAATAACTTTCATATTAATGGCTTGTTCCTTGGCGTTGGCCTTGTGCATCATGCACTACCATGCTGGGAACATGAGAGTTATAGACACTCTCCTTACAATTATTACTGATCAATACCTGAACTGACTGCCCAATATTATGATTGAACTGTAATTGGAAGTGTTTAATATGATCTTAAAGAAAAAGGTCAAAGCAAAGTTGATGCTTGACATGAACAGACCAGCAATACAGGAGTACCATGTGGGGGATAGGGTAGCATATTGCGCCACACATGGTTTTTTATTAAGAAAAAGGCTATATGCTTTGTTGATGGGTCCATTCCAAGTGATCTCCAAGATGACAACTGATGCCTACACAATTAAAAACTTTGTGGATGGTCGCGTAATAAAATGGGTCATACAAAATATCTCAAGTATTAGATCTAGGGAAGAAAAATGCAATGTTACCATATGACCAATGAACTTAGAAAACATGGGTCAAGACCTAGTGTTGGTCAACTCCCAGGTGGTTGCCGCTGAACCATAATAGATGGATTATGTCTTTAAAAATATACCTCTGAAGCACAATAGCTGGTTATTTTAAAAAAACAAACCTCTGAAACAGAGTAGGAAAAACGAAAAGATGGAACTATGAACCTGATAATAGAATTTGTCCCATTCCAAATGAAATATAAGGAAAAACATATTAGATTTCATTTTTTATTTTATCATCATCAAAAAGCAATTGGTTATGTCCCCTTACGTTATTGGTAAGACCAACTAAGGTTGAAACTGGGTCATTGCAAGTAGTCCCAAGGCGATGAAAAAAGTAAAACACATTAATAGAATCAGGATGGGTTGAAACTAAATTTGCCAGGAGTATTCCCTTAGAAACAAATCCCAGACTGGGAGAATACATGGACCAAGTAAGTGTAGAAGCTGATCCATGATATACTTTGATTAAAAAGGTGTCATATAGTTCTGGCCTGGAGGAAAACAGGATTTTCGGACCTTTTTATCAGAAAGAAAACCTGAACTAGGCTGGCACGGCATGTGGCTGTGGAACCTGCTCTCTGCAGAGGTGGGTATCATGGAGGACACAGAACGGAAGTGCACAAAGAAGAAGGACTAAATTAATACGCTTTGAAAAAGGAATGGAGCTGGAAAAGAGCACTGCAATTTAAAGACATGCTTGTGGGCTCAGTCAGAATTTATGTGGCGTATGCCCCCAGAAAATCTTCATCACTGGATAATTTGGTCAAATGGTGGGATGTGTTGGGATTTTTTTCCACAATACCCAATTTCATTGATTATATTTAATCTGCTGGTCACTAGGGAATTCATCCCGATAGTGGATGTTGATGATCATTTTTAAATGATAACAATTATCCAGAGAGATATTTCAGCAAATATTAATTTGTTATGCCAGATTATGATCTGCAAAATTGTTGAGTGTTATCAAGGATGATCCCTGATAATAAACAAGCGTTAGGTTGCCAAATATATTATTAAAAACTTAATTGAAATGTAGACATCAATCTGGTTTAGTTGCCAATTAAATAAGAGGATTATGAGTTGCCGTGAGTAATGCCGCTTGTCATAAAGCAACTTTTAAGTTAACTTTATCTGGATCACATCTGCTGGTTATGGGTAAGAGTCTCTTTATCTAAGTAGGTTGTTACTAGCTAAGGGTAAATTTGATGGGAGTTGAGCAAAGACGTTGGGATAAGTCTTTGTTTCAACTCAGAAGAGGTCACATCTGAATAGGGAAAAACCAATTATATTTGATGAGGAAGATCATTATTTTGCACGATCCTGGAGGGCTAATTCATTAGTGACTTCCGTGGTTCTCAATTAGTGTGACAACCAGAGAGTTGTGCACCTAATTTACTATGAATTCCCCTTAACTTCTTATAGTAAAGCTGATCTGACTGAATATACAAATATCAATAATTTTATAATTTAGAATTTTTGCTCTTGTGATTAGAGTTGTTTAAGGATAAGAAAGACAATTTTCTACATCATTGCTACCTCCGCGGATTCTTTATGAAGAGAAGGAAGAAGAACCTTTTAACCTTATCCTAGGTTAAGTTCTACCTGACAAAATAAGGTTGTAGTCCTTATTTTTCTGAATAAGTCAATATTAGGACAAACACCAGGTGGTGTTTGACCTAATCATTATCTTGTCTGTAAGCTTAACTAGGATAGTAGTCTTTAAGCTGCTATTTCCATTATATCATATTATAATAAATCAAACATTGCACATACAAGGAACCTTTGCAGTTTAACAAGGGAGCCGAAGTAATTATTATTTAGAATGAGTATAGAATTCTAAACTTCATCAATTGGTTTTCAATCGAGGGTTTCAAGCTCCATAAAGTTTTAACAACAAGTGTATCTATCTAAATAAGGAAAATATATAAGGTATCAAGTTGGTTCTATGCTCAATCAAAGTCTTTGGTTACCTTGAACTGAGTCACGCAGGATGATGCTATAGCAACTATGATCTATGCCTTAAATTATTACCCTGAAGTCCAACTACATATGATTGGACGCAAGAGTAATTTCGCCAGTATATGAGAAAGCAAAGAGGATCTTAATGAGATTCAGTGTACAACTTGATTCCAAATATCTCTGCTTCAGACTTCCTCAGCTGGCCTCAAGTGCATGTTGTTGATATCAGAAGAAAAAAACTCAATGTGCCTATTGTAACAGATTCTGCCATAATTCTAAGAACTGCTGGAAGAGACTAGCTGAGGAGGCAGGTAAAGGGCAATCAGTATGAAGGGAAAAGCGCTTCTTTATGACTTCCTATACTGTCCTAAGGACCCTTGATATTATTTAGCTTGTCCAATTCTGCTGTGCCTAGGGTGACAAATTAATATCTATCGTAATTAAAGCGCATAATACCGCTTACTCTTCTTCTGATGAATTTCCAATGTTTATTCCCTTACACCCTCAAATCAGGATCTTGGTAACGCGAAGTGCTAGTTGAGTCCATAAGGTCCTTGTTCATGCTACTACAACAATAGTTCCTCATAACTGTCAACTTTTTAAATTTAATGAAACGAATCAAGGTAGCTTCTGATTTACCCATTATATGGAGTATGGTACAGGGGCCACAATATGCTTGGTCCATTATGGTTTGATCCTTACCTATCCATTTTGGAGAGTTGTCGCTGAGTACTTTGGAAGCTGTACAAGATTATACCAGTTATAAACTTCCCCTTGGAATTATATTTTCTCACTACTACTCTGCCGCTGTACAATATGAAAGGGGTTTTTATTCCTATTAGGACATAAAGTCCCACTGGTATTTTATATTATTTAAGATGCCAAGTTGGAGGTCAAAGAGTAGGATTGCCTCTTGGAGATTAAAAATTGGATTGACATAATAAAGTACCATGTGAGGGGTTCTCAGGTATGGATACAACTCCTGTAGTGGACAGACAGGAGGGCATGACTATCCATTTACCAAAATCGACAACTATACCACCCAAATCCCAGGTAATTTTTGATACCTGGTACATCTCAATATCCCTCCAGGACACTTACTAGAGATACAAGGTGTGGATAACCCATTCATTAAGGAAGTCCTAACCTGCCCTGGGATGTTAGATCCCACTTATTTTGGGTCCATCTCAGTGTTCTTGGAAAACCTAACCTATAAATCTAAAACAGTGAGTCCAGTTCTTAAGACGCTTATGTTTTCTTATAACATGTAAAGATGATTGATAATGTGTGTAACTTTGGAAGTCTACAAGATTTTAGACTGGAATATCCTCATTAAAAGCCTTGATAGATGCCTATATTGGGCGCGAGTTTATTTAGTGAACAACGATCTCAAGTTGAGCAAATGCTAGAAGAGTATTTCTACCTTTTCTTGACCTTCACATATGACTTTAGAAAATGAAAGACGTTTTAATTCATGTTAAGACTGGATAAACTAAACCTATAAATCCCATCACTGTAAAAACATAGTAAAAGGATCTTAGGTGGCTGTTGAGTTCAAGCTGTTGCTGGAAGCTGAATTTCTGGTGCCTTCACTTATCCCTTAACCTCGCCTCTCTTGCTATTTTAATAGAAAAAATGTTATCCACAGGGTGGTGATGGACTTCCAAAGGCTCAACCCTATTACTAAGAAGGGTAGCTACCTTGCCATGGATCAATAACTCTCTCCACTTGCTTTCTGGGTCCCAATATTTTTCTGCAATGGATCTCACAAGTGGATAACAGTAGGTAGATCTATAACCTGTAGATCAATAATAATGCGCGCTCATAGCTAAAAAAGGACTAACTGGGCCAATTATGATGTACCAGTCCTCTGTAATGCTCCCACCACGTTTCAGCGTTTCATGAATGGTATCATGGGAGACCTGAAACTGTCATGTGTTTTTGTCTATCTAGATGACATCCCCATACTTTCAGAACTCTTAACGGCCATGTTAAGAACTTCCAGAAAGTTCTTAATTGTTTTTAAAAAACCCTTTATCAAGATCAATCCTGCATTGTGCTCTTTTTTTAGTCCAAAATAATATTCAACAGACACCTCTATACACTCTTTGTCAACTTCAAGCAAATTTTGTAAATCAAAGCAGAACTATCAATTTCAAAGAACTGACACACAGCAAAGTCCCAATGTCCTCAGACCTACAGCCTGATGCTCCAAAATGGGGCGGTGGCAAAACCCCCTAGCATCTCCCGCCCAATGGGAAAGCGTGTTTAAACTAGATCAACCAGCCCCCCAACGCCTCTGGTCAATACATAATCTTCAAGGATCTCGCCCTCCACTTTGTACGTTCCCAACTGGTGCCTTGTAGCCCCATTGTGCTCTCCCAGATATAGATGCGATTTGTCCTCTGGGTTAAGTATGGCTAATTGTTTCCATACAACAACAAACAAATAATAGAACTAGCCTATGCGCTTATGCAGCCTGAAGTCTATTAAGTTCTTCCCCTAAAAGGGGTACATTGATCTCAGCTTTTCCTGTGAAGTCAATGCTGCAATTGCAGCCAACATTCACCTGGTGTTTCAAGCCCCCCATCCCAACCACTCGCAACTGGTTACATAATTACCCAAATCTTGTAGTTTAATTCGCAAGTCTCCCCACTCAACTTCCCCTAATTCTTTATATAATGAACTAATAACCGGATTGCTGGCATATGGCGCCAATTCCATTCTACAATTTGTGTTTTCCAATGGAGCCAACCAACTCATGAGCCCTTGCGCCTTTGCAACTATACACCCAATCTCAACTGAAAACACCATCTTAAACCCCCTCTCGCCGTTGTCCACTCTGCCCCCACCCCCTACTTGGGCTGGAGTAGATAAAGGGAGCACCGTCTGCCCCATATGTTTTGACCTGGATCATTTGAAATGGCGCTGCCCCTTTTATAGACCAAGCCACAGCCCACACGCCTGATTCCTCCCATGATGCTCCCATTGCCAATCCCAATACCTTCTTTGAATTGGCACAATCCTTCCTCCCCCTCACCCCAAGGCGGCAGCTGCAACTGCCACTAATTCAGCCAATAATTAATCTTCATGGTAAACCCACACTCATACTCCAAACAATCAGGAGCCCTCATGGACCCCAGTAAATTCAAAAACCCACCCAGTCACTCAACCCATTCCACCTGTATGCCGATCAACCTATTGTCTTCAACCAAAATCCCTGGGATTATTTGGATTAAGTTGATGATTTGGACAATCTTATACCCAACTTGGTCACGGCCCCAGGCTTCAAAATATACCTAAATGCAGAATATGCAGCTCAATTACCAACTCGGCATTATGCTCTACGCCACAATGCTGATGAGCTCCAAAATGACCACTTACTCACCAAAGAGTCGTTGCCTCCCCCAATTGCTGCCCCCTCCTAAAGGCTGTAGCAAAATCAGTTGCAGTCTTGGCTAAGAGGACTACCCATCCCTATCCTTCCCTTAATGCAACAAGTATATGGAAAAAGAATTCCTCTAATTCCACCAGCTTGCTAACAAAGTAATGCAAAAGGTTGCAACGGCCACAAAATTTGGCTTAAGACTCACATTACCAACAACACATAACCACCTTCACCACCCTTCCCAAAGTTCTCCTCGAGGCTGATAAAGCCCTCTCTGAATATATCATCACCCTCCTCATAGCAAAAATCAAGCTACAAGCCCCACTATTCTACCCTGACCCCCATTTTGAGGATGCACCTATGCCATGCTCTCATCTTTTTGCCATACACTGTCTGACATAGAGGAAAAGGATGAGCCTATTGATCCCCACTCACCCCCCGCCATAGACACGTAGAGGTTTACCACCTCCAACATGGTTGGATCATTTTAGTTTTTTGGATTTTTTAAGTGATACAATAGTCTGTTTCTGTTCATTCGGATTTTTAAAGTTTAGTATAAGTTTAGCTCCTCTGAGCTCATTATTGTCCATCCCCTTGTTGGATTGCCTCTGATAGATAACTAATTTTAACAGACAAAAGTTTAAAAGCATTTATCTAAACCATCCCAGAAATAGTTGCAACCATTGAGAGGATGTCAAGCTTCCAGAGCCTCAGGGATATCCAGGTATTCATAGATATGTGGTTTATTATTGCATATTTATCCCTTTGTTTGCTGAAATAACTAAACCCCTTGTCTTTCTCTTGCAGAAAGATAAACCCTTCAATTGGTGGCATGATCATAAACAAGCCTTCAATATGTAAAAGTTGATCTTTGCACTAAGCCCATTCTAGTTCATTCTCAGTTTAATCTAACATTCCAGTTGTTTACTGATACCTGAAATATTGCAGTCGGGCTATCCTAGCGTAACATGACAAAAAATCTAAGGTGACCATTAATGGCATACTACAGAAAGACCTTATGTAAGGCCAAGTGTAATATAAGTTATCAAATGTAATTGAATAGCTGTTTACTGGCGATTGAGCACTTTTAGCTGGGCCTATATGGACCTCACTTTACGGCTACCACAACCATGTTTGCTCTGGTGGTTACAACAAATTGAAGGACCCTGACAAGCAATTCGCAATATGTGCACTAAGATTGTGAAATCACATCTTTTTCATTGTTCATTGAATGAAGACAATCCATTAAAATGCCAACTGGCTCTCAACGATGCTGATACTAGCTCTCTAAGCCCCTGAAGATGACCAACTGTACGTTTTAATTGGACATGCCAAAAGGTGGGAGCTAAAGACTCATAAGATTCAATCTGAGTTACAGAACAGGACTAAAGATACTCAGATAAAAGAAAGATTGTTATACAAAAAACTGAATTAAAATGAATCCCTTACATACGCCCTTCTTCACAGACTGATGTCATCCTTGAAGGTCATTTAATTGTGGGACAAAGATCGTTAGAAAAGGCTCAAAAATGGTTGATAAAACGCAGTGATTGGGATAGAATGGCTGAGATCATCCATGAAGTTTTCTAGACATGTTTAGCTTGTCATACCCAAGATCAAGCTAGCTATCAGTATCAACTTCCTGGCTGCTCCATTGAGTCCCTTTTATGTTGTATAGATGTTGTGGGATTCTTACCCACTGGTTTAGATGGGCATAAGTATATCCTATTACCCATAGACCACTTGATAAATAGAAAAGTGAATTCCATTCCATCTGCCACTGCAGATGCTAAAGCCTTATTTCTCATTTAATTTAATTTCACTAAACATAGTGCCCACAAACTTATATTTCATACGATGGATTTTAGATTCACCTCACAGGTAGATCAAGAGATCTTTTCTTTTAGGGACTGATAAAAGTTGTAATACCCCATATAACCCAGTTACTAAGGGTTATTAGAATGCGCTACAGGAATTTAGTTTCTATCTTATGAAAGGTGCCACCTTTTACATTAAGTGCTGGAACTCTACATGCCCAACGCCCTACTAGATTATTGGTTAAGTTACCCTCACATAATCAAGATGTTCCATTTTGAGGCAGTATATGGGCGTACTCCTCGGCTACCAAGTAGTGTGCAAACCTTGCTAAGTCCATTTGTGCCTGAGAACTCTGAACTATTGGAGAGGGCTCTAGCGGATGAGAATATCTGACTCAAGTGCTTGCTACTAAGAAAAATTACACCTACCACCAAGTATATGGCATGCTCAAACGCTAGCTGACTTCCTTGTCAAAACTTTCAATATGAGACCATATCCAAATCTATCACCATTGACCCAGGGGCCAATAGAACAAACTCAGCTTCCTTTGCCAGGGCCTACCGCTTCATACTCAAGTAGATTCTAAGCACTCCATTGTCAACTTTACCCAAGGGACAGTGGTCAACTGAGTCATAGCCTATTCTTATGTCCATATGTCACCCTCCAACAGGATCTTAAGGGGGTAGTGTTACGATTTGAGTCTTTAAAAATTGATATGCATTCTCCCAAATCTAACATTAATGAACCAACTATCAAGCCCACTCAAATTGGAACATTACACTAAAGGCACTTTGATAAAGTTAGTCAATATTCATCACGCTCACAAAAAAATCAAGTTGCTTTTTGGAATGGCCCCTAAACTTCCCCGCCATGAAAAGGGCGAATTTGATTAATGCAGTATAAGGTCAAGTTGATAAAGAATATTGAGGGTCTTAACTGATAATTAAATCTGGAATGGCTTGGAAGATCCTGATTGAAGGGAACCATGTGGTATTCTTGGCGATGCATCCTATCAACTATGTATTAAACCCTTTCTATAATAAAAGTAGTCTGTTTACCCCATCTTCTTTGTCTCCTTCAAATGCTATACTAATTTAACAGCTTTGAGTTCCATTAAATAAAGGCTTACGGTCCAGTGAACTGATGAGCTGACACTTAATAATAGTATAAATCTGTTCATGAACATCCAGCATCTAGATGCAGTAATCCATGAGGTGCTCATCTCACTGAGAATTGATTTGTGATAACACCGCCCTTAATATGGTGATTGATGTATCCATCTAAATAATAAATTAACAATAAAGCTTCTTTACATTTATAGTAACGATTTTGAGGCAAAGCCTTAAATTTAACTTTAAGCTGGAAATTATGAAGTAACCATTTGGATACCTCTTATAGCTGAGCCAGACACATTGGACACCCAGGTTAAAGCTTGTGATTCTAAAGCATTTGTAGGTGAAATATCGACTATAGGAGCCTTTGTCTACTCACTTTTAAAAACACTAATTGAAAAGAGTCTTAGTTGTGTTACTTTCACTTATAGGTTCATGGTATATTTGGCATTGAGCCCAAGGATGAAGCGCTTCTGCTCAGAATTCTTACTAATGAAAATGATAATTAGGGTAACAAAGTGTGCTCTATAGTGAGCTCCATAATGTTGAAATTGGAGCAGGGACATAAGAACTCAGGTGCACAGGTTAACAAACATGGAAAGAAACAAGCTACTGTCTGAAGATAGCCCTCAGTAAACACACACAAAAACCTTAGCTATCAACAACATGTCTAATTAATAAAAAGGAGCAAGTTTTATTATTTAATACTGACAGTGGCTATGCGGCTTGCTAGGGTAATCCTCTTTGTTGCAGACTACTTCAGGCTACATAGTAACTATATCCCCTGCCAAATAATTTCCTACTAGTTTGGCTCTTCTAACTATAAGATTTCATATTGGTGTAGATTATTGTTACTAAGCAGCAATAGAGAATTGGTGGAAAGATTCATAATCTCTAAATATGCCATGGAAACAAATTCTTAAGACTTGGGAATTTCCATAAACTGTAGCAATAAGCCAGATGCATCTGAGACACCAGTAAATGGCTGTGGTAGACTATAAAAACCCTTTTAATGATTACTTTACACTCATTTGGGGCAAGGTGGTTAGTAGTGTACAAATATAGTAAATTCTAGAAACCAGGTTGATAGGATGAGGTAATCATTATTTAATGAATTTATAGTTTCACTGGCGTGATGCGATGTGGCTCCCCCTTTTAGGTTGGGCAACACTCGTGCTAAAAAAGAGAGTTTCATTGGCGTGATTTAGGAAATCTCTTTTCCTGCATAATTATTTGTGAGTGGAGGCGCTAAGGTGAGATTACAAATTAGTTAATTAATACTATTTGGCAATTGCATATAAAAAACTGGTCCATGGGGCAAGGTACTCCATGGTAAATTTAGTTTTATAGATTAACATCATCATAGCATAAAATTATATTATTCATAAACACATTAACAAATAAACTTAGATAAATTAAATGAACAGAATGTTAGTCAGACTGATTAAAAACAGCAGAAACCTGCAATCTTTTAATAAAAATAACGAACAACTAGAAGTTTTAGTACAAAAAAATTAATAAGACACAAACAGAAGAAAAACTTAACATTCTGTTATCAGGATTTTTATTTTCTGTCAAATTCATTTCAAATGGACTTTTATTAAGAAAAAAGCGTTTAATTTTACACGGTCATCCTGCCACGCCCATTTTCCAAAAAATGTCCGCAGAACCACCGCCTACTGCTCCAATGTGTGGAAGCAGTGCTCCATCGCCTAGCATTTTCCACCCTGTGGGCAAGCACATTTGCACAGGGTCAAATAGCCACCATCATCTTCAGGCCGTTTTGTCCCCCCACAGGACTTAGTGCTCCATTTGGCGCGCACCCACCCTTTGCACCCCCATCCACTCCCCCTCCCTCATTCCAGCATCCAATGTTTCCTAAGAGTCAACTACAGGCAATTTTTACCATATGCTGACATGGCAATTATTAAATTAGCCACAGCTGCATTTATCCTAGCTGGCTTTGTTGATTTCTTCCCATTTAAGGGGTATTTTGATGTTAGCTTCCATATGAAGAAGAATGCTGCAGCAGCGGCTTCTACTCACCCAATTTATAAAAATACTCTGATCCCTACCACCCAAACTCGCCTTCCTTCAGACACCAAATTGGTGGTATCCTTCGCATCCCTCCCATCTCACCTACCACCCCAGTCATTATATGATCAGTTGATGGCGGGGCTTCTGGCTTATGGGACACAGCCCAATTTTGTCTTTGACATTCCTTCTGGAGCAGAGCGCCTTGCTGCACCTCGCACCACTGCCACCATAATTTACACCATCCTGCCATAGCCCAATAAATTCCCCCATGCTTTTATTGCCACTGCACCTGAGCATTTCTTTTGGGCTTGGGTGGATAATGGTCGCCAAATTTTCCCCATGTTTCAGACTTGACCATTCCAAAAGTCCTGCGCCAAGCCACTTCCTCTGGCGTGGCCTCTGAGCCTTATTCAGTAAATTCTGAATGGGGCGTTTTGTTGCCTTTCCAATTCAACATTCTCATTTAATGGGCCAGAGTGAGAAACGCCTCCACCAAACCCACCCACACTATCACACCTAATTTCACCCACACCAATTAGAAACAGGCCTGGACCACCATTTGAACCCAAGCAGACCATTCAATTTTTGCCCACCCTTAATCTCCATCCACTATTCCTGTGAACCAAAATTCATGACAATTATTGGCAATTATTGGCCAATATTGATGAATCAGGTAATGTTGTCACCAATGAGGACTCTGGCGAGCTGCTCAGCCTGCGGGATTATGTTTGGGCCAATATTCAAAATTCTGATTTTGACAAATCCCCATCCCCTAATCGATTCACTCCTAAATCCAAAGCCATCCCCTACCAAAGTGACCACCAGCTCACCTTAGCTGCGGTAGCCTCACCCTATTGCCCAATCCTATGCAAAGTGGTGGCCCAATCCATTTCTTAATTCCACCATGGCTGAGAATAGTCGATTTTACCCGCTGATTTCCCCAAAACAGCACAGGAGGAAATCACAAAATTGGCCACTGAAGCCATTATGCGGTCATGCATGTGGCACAATTATCAGATTTTGACCCATCTGCAAAAAAACCCAACTAAGCCTCACCAAATTTTCCCTACTTCCCAAAGCCTGCATTCAAGCTGAACGCCAAGTAGCGGAATTTTTTGAAGCTGTTTACCAAGCTGATCTTGAGGAAGGCATTAACTTTTTGTCCACCTACACCTCACCATGCGGATTCCTCACACCCTGGCTATCAACTTTTGCCAATTCTACAATGACTTTAGTGATGATGCCCAGCTAAATATGTCTTTAGAAGCGCTGCATGACCACCCATCACCCTCTGCCATAGTGGTTTATTGGTATTCCGCTCCCCACCTGGTTGAAGTTTTATTTTGGTTTTTTATTTTAGTTAGTTTTTGGTTTTTTGATCCGTTTGATTCTTTCAATTGGTTCTTTCCCTCATTGAGTATCAGTAATGTCTGTCCCCTAGTCAGCGTACCTCAAATAAAATTATAAAATATTAAAACATAAAACTATCAGTGGGCTGCTGGGTTTTAGGGTTGATCATGTAGGGATGTGAACTATGCTGAAAAATGATGTCCAAAATTAGAATGGTTGTTTTTTAAAGTTTTCAGTGAGGTTTGAATGGCCAATTGTTGAGAATAGGTCAACAATCAAACTAAATTTGACCAAAATTTTTGAGATTGTTTGATCTCTATTCTGAAATTCATAAATACTCTGGTTCCATCTTAACTTGACTTAATTAATTCACATAGCTTACCGTTATGTCTGATTTAGGATTTATATGGTATTTGTTTAGCGTTATCTTTTCACCAATGTCCACCCCAGTATCATTTTTTTAAAGTTGCAGTACCCCTGTTTGAGCACTTCATTGAGGAGGGATATAGTGCCTTCATATTCATCTTTATAACAATAGTCCTAAAATCTACACAAAATTGACTGGCTTTCCACAAATACTATTATGTAGTTTCAGATATACTAGTGGGTTTTGACTTGATACTGCAATAGGAGGTTGTGTTGGTAAACGTCTGGGACAGCTGCTACCCATCTCTCATCTAGGGTTTACACAAATCAGTGAGTTGGGTGAGAGGCAGATCCTTAAGGTTAGTGCCCTTCTTGGTTCAAAAGGGTGTGAGGTGGTATCCAGAAAAATAGCTGGAGCTGTGAACCATATGCACTCTATCATAATAACTTGCTCATGATGTGCAAAAACTAAAAGGGTTTTCTAAGACTTTTCTGTTCTTCTTATACCAATTATGTGGTTCAATAAATCTATAGAAAATAAAAACCAGGTTTATTGTAAACAGGCTTTATTGAGTAGAATGTTTAACTATAAGTATAGAAGGAAAGGGATAAAATTTTAACCTGGAATAGTAGCCCAGAAAGAGATAATAGAATTTATATATGGGATGTAGCCTACCATTTTCAAAAGCATGCCAACCCAGTAGATCAGAGCCTGAAATTCAACTTTAGCAATTTAAACTGAATTTATATGTACTTCCTGAAAACAATGAATAAACTAAGTCTTATTTGAGCTATGCAATCATGAACAATGGAATAGAAGATTTTGTTTTCATCCCAAAAAACCACATACAATTATTGATTGTTACTGGCTGGGATGGTTTTGCTTTGATAATTGTATGGGCCGATATTCTGAACTAAGATAGAAGACTACAATCCAGTCCAAAGAGTATTTTACCTAAAAATACCTTTTGTGGAGGGTTTTAAATGTTTTGACCACCTTTGCCTTCCTTTTTATTCTGTTAGGTTGGAGTTTGCCAACATAAAACGGGCTGTAAGTGTAGTGTCTGAAAACCCACTACAATAGCAATAGCCTATAAATCCGCGCGCTACCTTAAAGAATGGATCATGTGAAATGGAGGAGGGGCATTGGTTTCTTAAGGAGAAGTAAGAGGGGTGCTTTAAGTGTTGTTTAAACAAAAATAAGTGACAAAAATTGAAAAGATCTCTCCTTAGGTTTCCTTTCAGTTGAAGCCAACAGGCAGTCATTTTACATAGCCCTGATCAATAATAGCACAAAATCCATTTTTTATAAGAAAAATAATAAAACTAGAAGCTTTAGTAAATTTTATATTTAAATAGGTAGAAAAAGATCCTAAAACCCAACATTAGCAGAGTTATGGGTTTTAGAACTGGTTAGATGAAAAGGTGGGATTAAATGAACAATTTTTTCTATTACTTTCTGTTATTCTTGACAAATATGCAGGAGTGTTTAAAAGCCCCATAAATGATAGTAGCAAAAAAATAAATTTAATTGACTACATTAATTCAGAAGGGTTTAATCTTTGTTCAAACGTCATATTTCACTTTGACGTCATCCAAGCTTGACTTATTTGATTCTCATAGCTTGCCTTTTTCTCAGATTTAGGACTTATTCAAGATTGTTTAGCGTGATCTTTTCAATTAGGGTTATTTCAAATATATAATTATTCAATTTAGAGTATCCTTGTTTGAGATCTCTGTTTGCAAATTGGTTTGAAACTCAAGCGACCATCTTACAAGAATTTAAAACACCACATCTGGCTTATTTTACACAAATGTTTTGTAGTTTCAAAGATAATAATAGACTTTAGCTTGATATTGGCATAGGATATTGGTGTTGGCAAACAGGGTGGGACAGTTGATACATATCTCTCATCTATGTGCCCTAGATAAGTGAGTTGAGTGTGATTTAGGCCTTAAGGTTAGTGCCCTTTAAAGTTCTAAAGAGGTACAAAGCTCTATCCATCATAATGGTTGAAGCTGAGAACCTTACATCTTTTGTCTTGACAACTTGGTCTTAATGTGCAAAGACTATTAAGATGTTCTGAGGCTTGTTTTCCCATTTCATAACAAATAAGTGGTCAAATCATTTCATATATATATAACCTAGATTAATGAAACAAGCTTTATTTTGAGGATATATATTGAAAATAATAGTTGGGGAAGAAAAGGGTCATATTTTTGCCCTGAAATAATAACCTAGAAAGCAATAAACAGATTAATGATATAGGCATTTGAGCCTAGCAACTCTCAGCGTCTTGCTTGCTGGTAGGTCAAAAGCCTAAAATTCAACTCAATTTTCAAAATATAATATGAAAAATTATCCTAAGAGCATAAAATAAGCAACTTAGTCTTATTTAGCTATGGGATTGAAACTGATAAAGTAGCAGATTCCCTAAATTCGACTTTAGGTAAAAAATTATGTAATTTTTATTGATTGTTACTGGGTAAGGAATTAACATTGTTAGTATTATATACCTATAACTTGAACTTAAATAGCAGATAGTAACGCAGTACAAGTAGTACCTGCCCTTAAAATAATATCATGTAAGTAAGGCTTCAGTTATTACCTAATTTTCCTACCTTCTGATTCCTTTTGCTGGTGCAGTATATTCATCCTTAAGTCGAGACATCTAAAATAAGTATCATTTAAGCTAGAAGATAGTATAGTTCATCTTCTTATATGGAGCTGAAACTAAAACTTTAGCCATAAGTATAATCCTTTATCCCATAGGTAATACATGTATTAGTTATAAGCTAATGAGCCTAAAATGTTTTCCTAGTAGCTATAAAATAATACTGAATGGTTAACCAGGTCTATTGATATTAAATTTTGTTTTTCAGTAATTATACTTATCTTTTATGATATATAGCTACTGTATCTATTAGTTTTATACTTTGATTGAGGTATGCTTATGTGAAGATAGATGCTTATTATTGTAGAGGGTTGGTGATTGCATGGACTTAAGAGTATAAGATCACAGGAGGTTCAGGTACTAATTTCTTCAGAAGTAAAGGCAAAACGGGTTAAAAGTAGATAATAACATGGATAACACATCCTAGATGATACTTGAAATACACCTATAATTTCTGGGATAAAATGCAGGCAAAACTGATCCAAAGTGATGAAAACAAATCCTCCAGTAATATTTTTGATCATCTTTTTGTAAAGTTAAGAGTTAATAGTTTTTTCTTAGAATTAGCAAATTAATAATATATTGGCTTTTACAATTTTAATATGGCCAAGCCATCTTAATATTTTAAAAAACAGGGCAATGTAAAGCTTATATGTTTTAATACGTTTATAAACTCCAACTAGACTTAAAAAATACTTAGCAGATAAAACCTTTATATCAATTATTATGAAATAGTATACCTAAAAAGTGAAACATATCTTAATTTGAAGGAAAAATATAATAATCCCATATACTGAATGGTTTTATAATATACTATGACAAAAATATGTTATTTCTCAAGTGGAACAGATTTTGCAAAAACATAGAAAAACTCACCTCACTAATTTTGATTTTGAGTGATTTAGATAGTTTGAGGGGGCTTTTTATTTTAATGCATACCAAAAGTCTCTTTGTTTGACAAGTAATACTACCCTAACCTTTTTGTTAATGACCTTAGATATATATTCATTAGTATTCAGAGGAATATTTTTGGGTCACTCAGCCTTAGGCTTCTTGTATTTTTTTGCTGTTCAATATCAGTTTTATGTCACTATATGTGAAATAACCCAATAATAAACTTGACCTGGTCAGTATATGTCTTCTGCCTTGTATACATTGTTCCAATTTAAAACATCTAATCTGATTATATCTTTAACTTAATTGATTATAGAAAACCATGGCTTGGCACCCTGGCCAAAAACATGGAGTCAGTATCAAAATTTTTATCTTTAATGTAATGAATAAGGTTCCCAATCCTTCAATCTTTATTTGAAAAATGAATACTAAGCCAAAAGAGAGTTTCTTCAATACATTAAGTAGAGTAGGTTACATCAAATTACCAAACATATGGCGCAAACAACACCAAAAAATAAGTTTAATTCCTTCCAAGTTTGAGCGTTTCAGATTTACCACATGTGAAGTTATATGAGCATAAGAGATACCCAACCATCTAAGGTGTGGTGGGCGTTCATAAGCTGCAGGCCTCTGTCACCTGGTGGACTTCTAAGTGCTGCACTTGAATGGAGCATAACTAACCATGGCTCTAATGTGTATTAAGGTATGCGGGAAAAACGGTATGACTACCTCAGGTCACCTGTGCTTGCAGACTAAATGGGCTAATGCCCTTATAGCAGTCCAAGGTACTATACCTACAGGTCCTGATTGGCTCCTGTTTATCCTGTCATAACATTTTATCATGATATGCAAATGCCAACCTGTCATTCCATAACTTAATTTTCTCCCCCTAACACCAACCACGAAAGATAGATGAACAAAATAAATAAACTAAAATGAAACTCCCAAATGGTTCCTGACATATGCAAAATAGGTTTTTTTGGAGAGATAATAATAGTATTTCAGGTGAGAAAAATTAATACACTCCTAACATAAATAGTAGCCCACAAGAGCTTCCCAAATGATAAATTTTATTTAAAGAAAAGAAACATAAAAATGCCAGCATCCCAGCAGCCATTAACTGGTGGATAGGGGACCTTAAACCCTAATAAATTCACTAGGTAGATACAGCTTTATTTATAAAGTTATCTTAATTAAGATAACTTTATAAATTAAGCTTTGTTAGAGAATAGGATTGCAAATATTACTGTAATCAATTTCCTAAGTTACTAACTCTAGGTGATATAATGTATGATTGCTATTTAAGACATCAACCCCTCAAAAGCAGGAATCCTGTTTTGCACAAAACATGATTGATGGAGTGAATCACAATCTAAAATTCTCCAATGGGTGACTTTAAATAAAGGGGAGCTTGAAGGGATTATTGAAAAACCAGGGTTCCCAGAAAGCATCAATGTTCCCCATGGAGGTTTCCATGGTGGGCGCTCAGGACTCAACTGCCAGAAGTTCTACTGAACAACACAAACTTCCTATCTTCTTTTTAAAAAGCCAAACAAAAAATTGAAGAAGACTTAAGGGTTCATGAAGATGCTTGGAACATTGACGCCAGACTGTTTTGCAGACTACTAGTTAAGCACAACCTGTCAAGGAAAAAGTGACTTTAAATAATGTAATGAATGAGGTTCTAAGACCTTGCCCGCCATTTAGCATAATGCAAACCTAAGTTAAAAGAGGGTTGCCTCAATTTCCAATGAGTAAGTTGCATTAAAATCATAAAATGTATGGTGCAAAAAATACTGGAAAGGTAATTTTGAATATCATTGAGTTTGTGTAAAACAATTAAAGCACAAGAAAAACCCAAACATGCTAAGATGCAGTAGATGTTCATATGCTGATGACCTTTGTCACCAACGGACTTCACAGGGCTGCATTAAATGGTGCATAACCTACTTTGGCACTAATGCGTAAATGGTATGGTAGGCAATCACGCCACGTCACCTTTGGTCATCTTTACTGCCAAATATATGGTCAGTGCCCTTATAGCATGCATAGGTCCCTATATCCATGGTTCCTGGTTGAATCCTGTTTATCCTGTCACAACGTCTTGAATGATGTGCAAACATAAATGTAGCATTCCAGAGCCTTTTTTCCTCCCGATGGCAAACAATCAAGATTGGTAAATCTAAATAAACAAGTTTAAAAAGTGACTCTCAAGTGGGGGTCCTGACATATGCAAAATGGTGTTTTTTGGAAAATAATGCTATAGTTCAGATGAGGAAAGGGTAACACACCCCTAACTAATAAATAGTAGCCTAGCAAGAGCTAGACAGACTACAAATTTAGGTGTAGAATCCTAATAAATGCCAGCATCCCAGCAACCATTAACTGGTGACTTAAGAGCTTAAATTATAAAAAAACATTCCTGCAAGGTATAAAATTTTAATTGTATAGTTATCCAAGATTCACTTAACTTGGAAAATAGATTTTGTCAAAGAATGGGATTGCAACCGTCATTTTAAATGATTTCCTCAGTCCTAACACTGTGAAATACCATGTACAATCACCAATAGTTTAACTCAATAAAGATAATCATATATTCAACCAACTGTCTACCCTAAATATAATACTTGAGTGTTCAATACTGATAAACTAATTTATAATTTATAGTTCATATTTATAAATAAGTACTAAAATAATGTGCTATGGATTGTAAAATATTCTACTTAGATTCGTTTTTGGAATCAACCATAGTACTTTGGTAAAGAAATAAGCTCACAAAAGATGGCTGCCACAAGGACTTCTATGAGGACCTTAACTAATGCTTTAGGACTCAGACAAATGAATACTGAAACTAAGGGGTTGAGGTTTATATACAATAAGGTCTTAAGAAGCAGGGGAAAAGCAATTATGTGATAATTAATCTTTATAAGGGATTGTATAGATACCACCAGGCATTATAGGAACAATATGGCATGGATTAGAGAAATCTTTACATGTTCTTAACCCTCAGTGTACCTATACTGACCTAGAAATTTGGCGTTGAGACCCTACCATAGCTTTGAGATCATAAAGTTGATGCTGATGTTTGTTACTTTCCAAAAATCTTTATAATAATTATGTGAATTTGATCTCATCAGAGGTATCATTAAGTACTGGATTAAAGACTACTATACAAAAATGCACAAATATCTAGTGGAGGAACCAACTTACTTAAGCGTATTATTTGATGAATGCTATAGTATAAAAGCAAAAATTGCAGTATTTAAATTTTATAGAGTAAGATAGGTTGTAAATTGTTAAAATTATTAACCTATTAGAATTAATTTAAGACACCCACCCCATTATAGCAGAGATGAGATATTATCTGAGAGTTTAAACATGTAAGAATCTAGTTATAATTACTTTATAAGAAAGTTTTTACTGCTTACTAATTGAGTCTAATAATTTCTAATGATTCTAATTTATGTTGTGATCAAATTAGAATTGGCGAAGCTTTGATGAAAATATAGCAACATAAGGGGAGGGGTTAGAAGTTAGACTTACTTACCCAACCAAAAATATTAAATCATTACCTTCCTCAAGATCCTAAAAGTCTTCTTTAGTAGATGATAGCAGCAACTAACTATGTATAACTCTGCCTGCATTACACCTCAAATATAATGGATGCGGCAAATCTAATGTAGCCTAGCATTTCCACTATATTATATCTGTTAGGCCTGTCTAAGAAAAGCAAAAATCCAGGTATGGCCTGCTATCCTCCTTTTGTAGGACGCCTACTCCAATCTCTACCTTGCATAGCTAGTTGTATGGTGAGAGGATAAGGCTCTTGCGTTAAAATCCATCTATACCACCTTTATGCCAAGTTTTTCTTATGGTAGGTTCTTTCCTAAATTGTGGCACAATTTCCCCTAAAATTTGCTTCACTTTTATTTCAAATTATAATGGTAGATCTGGAGATTTTACTATAAATTTCATAAAAATCTTAAGTTATTTCAAACTCCCATTGATTTCCCCAATATCTTTTTTGATTTTTAAAAAAATTTAGCAGTTGATTATGCACCAGGAATTCAAATGCTGGAGCGCATCTAATTTTGGAAAGGCTTATAAAAGTTTTAGGAGAGCTACATTAACAATCCAATTATGGCGTGCCCTATCATTGCTCCTGAACCCAACTAATAAAATATTTTTCAATATAGTTTGCTCCTCTAAAGTACAAACCTTGTTAGTTGCAACTTATGAAAAAAGTGCAGCTCAATAATAGTGATAAACTTAAGCCACATTACTTTAACAAAAATTACAGTGCTCTCACTTATGAAGACCATTTCTTTTTTGTCTATTTTATCCCAGTTTTCCATTTTAGAACTTACTTTCCTATTCCAATTTTTAGTACCCAACTTTAAGAAAGAATGTATGGCACATCGATGCATGCATCACAGTCATGTTCACGCACCCACTAAAGAAGCTTACCAATTTTCAGCTAGAGGGCTTTGAGGCCTTAATTATATTAGTTGCTTTGTTCTCAGGTGGTTCAGCAGGAACTGTTAGTTTTAGTCAAAGTAGATTTTTCTCCAGTGACTCTTACATAATAACCCAATATAAAATCAAATTCTGCTGCAATACAGCGTGGACCTCTAGCATTGTCCTTCTCATCCATCCAATTTTTTCCTATATGTGTGAAAATTTCTATTAGTTGAGTTGTCTCCTCATCTAGTTCCTTCGTCCATTTACCAAAATCCTTAGGCTTGCCTTTTTCTGGTTCCCTGATAAGTTAGTTCAAATTTAATGTTTATTACAAAGAATTTTGTCACCTCTGATGCTCCTCTGGATCTGATTAATAAGGAGCTGTCGTGCCCTGCAACTGAGAGTCCTCCAGTTAATCATGACACATCCTTGTGCTCTAAATCTAAATGTTGTCAGTTTTTGGATTTGACATATTATTGATGAAGCCCCAACCTTAAGCTTAGTATTGATTTATTATTTCAAACAATATTAACATAAACCAATATTTACAATTGATTTATTTTTACTCAGGGCCTAAGGCCTAAAATAATTGTAAACTTTTGATTATATAGTGTACCCAACATCACATAAAAAGTACTTAATCTGCAATCAAATGAAATTATAATAAATCGACTCTTTTTTGATCTACTGACCAATGAGATAAGGTATGAACCTCAATTTGTTTGTTAATATATTGATTTTAAAACGAGGCTCTATTAATGCTTACTTTACCCTATCCCCAAATTATCAACCTTGTGCCATCATTCCTCACTATCTGTTGGCTCCTAATGGTAGATAATGTAATAAATCAACTGTGCTACCAATATTGATCTCAGTCCATTCTGGGATAAGTAATCCTGATCTAGAACAACTCTAAACCTGGACTTTGTTACTAAATATGCATTTCTAAATTTCCTTTGACCATCACACATAGTATGCATCTATACCTCATTATGATCTTGATTCTCCCCTGATCCTTTAGATAGTACTACTCTTTTTAACCAAATAAATTTACATATACTCTTAAATAATTAATTAATTACTTGAAAGTTTTCATGAAACTTCTAAGCCTTTATTTAGTAGTTAAATCTTGTTATAAAATAGATTTACCCAATGACGAATTATCCTGACCTAGGAGAGTTTTTAAGGATGGCCTCATGAAATGATCCGCACTATTAATAAAAAGGCTGATGCCCTGACAATGGTGTTCTATGTAAGGTACCTTCCAAGCTTACTATTAAGCCCTGAAGGCCCAGGATATTAGAGAATATGGCTTTGGACTACTTCAAGGTCCCTACTGAGTTAAAGCTATTCACCAAACACTGCTCAATAATATAAAAACTTTTTAGCATTGGAAATTGATAAGGCACAAAATTATCTGGCTTATTAAGAAGCTATGAACAATTTGTGTCATGGGATATCTAGAACAATTAAAGAGTTGATAAGTAAGATGAGAAGTAAGAATTTAACAAATGCTAGTATATGCAGCAGTGAATAACAGATAGATATATAGTGACTATATATATGACGCTGAAGACATAGTATCAGTAAAGTATGATATTGTAAATGAAAGCATGAAGTAGCACTTGAAGAACTTACCTTTATTTACAAGAATTAACAAAGGTTGGTGGTCCTTTTATTTAAATGCTAGACTATTAAGAAGATAAGCAAAATTATCAGATGACAGACAAGTTCTATATAGTTGTTCAAATTCAAGCTTAATTTAGCTCAAGAACTATTTGCCTGTGAAGCCGGCCTAATGCTGATCTAAAACAGAGAGAAAAACCAGGAGACTGTGCCCCTGTAGCTGATTTACCATCCTTTGGAATTAATACCAAAAATGATGATGTGCTCAAATTGACTGAGCTGCAGGGTTCCACAAACAAGTCACTACTCCATGCCAATGATCACCACTCTCCTGATGATTTATATAGACAAGGCAAGTTAGATGTATCCAATATGTAAAATTAAAATCTCCTCTATTGATAATATGCCAGATGTGCACCAAACTGACAGGGCTGCAAGGACCACTGCTGTACCTACTATGGACCTAGATTTAAACCAATTGACTCTTTGCATGAATAAAAATTCCCTATCCAATCCTTAATCATAACACCTATATTATCTACTTTTACTACTGACTTAAAAGTTGCTGTCAACTCCAAAGAGCTAAAACCCCCACCAACCCATTTATAATAACTCAAAATTTTTTTAGAGAGCTTCTGCTTGATCGCCAACCCAAATCCAAGATGTAACGATCCTTTTAGATAATAGAAGTAAAGTTTATTGAAATGGGCTGAGGTAACCAAAATCAGACTAATTGATGATAACTTATCTCAACTAAAACAATAAGTAACCTTACTTGAAGATAGGCTGGGTATCAGAGACCTAAAATCTTAAGGTGATTTAATCCAGGAATAAGAAAACTTGCAAATAATTAGTCAATTTAAGAAACAAATCTTATCCTCTAAATTTAAAGAACTTGTAATTGACCCAATTAAGAACCAAACCAAAGGTTTTTAAACATCTTGATTTAATAAAAAACAACTCAATATAACCATTGGGAGCGTTAATATAAACCACTAAGCTTCCCAATTTACATACTTTATTGTTCATATACAAAACCAGTCTAAATTGATGGGCACTCAAGAAAAACTAATCTACGCAGAAACAACGCTGAGATAGGTAGGAGACTACAAAATAATTTTAGAACAATTTAACTTTAAACCTCAACCTTTTTAACTTATGGTTATTGCCTCCATATTGATTTAAAGGCCAAACTATATAATTTAATATTCAAAAAAAGCTAAAACAGAAAATTGATAAAAAATCTAAAATTAAACCCAGGAGTCTAATCAAACAATTTTGCCCTAAAGTCAACTTGAAGGCTAAACAAAACTGATTAAAATTTAAAATAATTTACTTAAACAAGTTGCTCAAACCAAACCTAAAATAAATCCTTTTTTAGGAGCAGTATAAACCCTTAATATATAGGCTTCTCAAAAAGTACTGAGTGACTTCTCATAACCATTGATCGCATTATATTGAGTATGCTATGACTTTGTTAGGCTTAAAGTGTTGCAGCCAATAAAAAGCAATGCACTGTGTTAAAAACCCAGCATGCAATGAAAAGAACTGGCTTCCTTATTGTGTACACCAAGCCCCACAAGGATAGCCATGGTCTATAAGGCACCACGGGTTTCAGGGCGCACTGAGTGGGCGCGTTGAAAGGGGTGACAGACAGGCTTTAACCCAGTGAATCTTGCCATATGTCATTTGAATTATAAAAAAACAAATTTAGAAAGTTCTCAAATTAATAAATTATATAAAGCTTAATAGGGAAAAAAGAAAAAAAATACTTAACACCCTATCATTAGCAGGATATTTTTATATGGTGGAAAGGGAAGAGCTACTAAGCTTAGATTTCAATAGGAGAAATGATTTCTAATTTTAAATTTATTAATTACCAGATTTATCCCGAATTTTACCCTGATAGTATCACCAGAAGTATCCAAGCTATTCTCAGGAGAATTTCTAGATTCTGAATGTCCAAATTCACAATTTTGGTTTCATAATGGGGCGTTGTGTTAAACCCCATTTTTGACCCTTCCTTTTTTGACTTTTTGCCCAAATTTTCTATCTAGGTAAGTTTTCCATTTCATATTGACTTCTGGTTGAATTACCAATCATATCAGGGAATGAGGACTTTGTTTTGTAGGCTTCTGTTTCTCCTAAAGTCTTCACAAAGTTGCTTATTTTTTTCAAATGAAAACTTGCATTTTTGACAATAGGAAGGGTTTGGGTTGGGGGAGGTGTGGGAGAGGCATGTGGCAAACAAGGAGGGGCAGCAACCACCCATCTCTCATCCAGGGTATGCCCCAGTTTAGAGTTCTGGATGAGAGGCTGAGCCTTAAGGTTTGAACCCTTTTGGTTCTAAAGTGGTGCATGACCCTATCCAGCTTAATATCCGCAACCAAGACCCTTTCCTTACCCTTTCTTAAAAGAACAGAGTCCACCCCCCCCCTTTAGGGGAGCTAGCCAAAGCGTAGTTCTTGTGTGGGGTAAGGAGTTTGTTGGCTGCAATCTTAGCCTTCTTAGATGGAGTAAGGGGAAGGTGCCTGAGGGTTGGCTTGTCAAAAAATGGGAATTTAAATCTTGACATTTCATATAATCTTTAGAGGGAAACCAACTATCTTCATAAGATGGAAATCTTCTAAAATACTAGATACTGCAACCCACATTTGACTCTTTGCAAGTTCAAGATCTTCTCTACCTCAAACTCTGAGGCATCCTCAACCATGATGGGCTTCACCTCCACGGGATTCTATCCTTTAAACGGTAACAAGGAGGAGGCATGAAAGGAGTTGTGAAACTTCCAGTGTAGGGGAAGTTCCACGTGAAAGTATCCATTGTTCACACCTGGAAAATTGGGAATGGGCCAGCGCAATTGCAAGCCAACTTTTGACATGGCACCTAGAAGAGCAAAGTTTGGTATCCACCAAAACCAAATCACCTTCTTGAAAGTTAGAAGCCTCACGTCTTTTCTTGTCTGCAAATCGCTTGGCGTCATTGGTGGATTTAGTAAACTAGATCTAAACCTGTTGATGCAACTTCCCAATATGGAAAACAAAGAGTTCTGAAGCAGGTTTCACTACGCGCTTGTGGCCCAACACTGAACGTAGGGTTGTACCCCAAATTAACATACATAGGTGACACCCCCTTTGATGCATGAAGGGAGTTTTATGAAAATTGGTCCAAAGGGGGGTCCGCTTCCCATGTACCATGAAAAGCTGTTGCATACCATAGAAGGTACTATTTAAGGACTGGTTAGTGCGATGTAAGATAGTCATATTGGGGGTGATAGCTGAAAATTTTCATGTCTTTATATTCAACATTTCGCATGAAGCTTCCCAGAATTGTGAGGTAAACTGTGGTATCTATCGCTGATTACTTCTAGGGAACCCCAAACAGATCAAACACATTTGCCACAAACAACTGTGCCATATCCTCAGCTGTAGTGGTTTCAGAAAGGGATAAAGATAACATTTTTTGTTTAGCGATCTACTACCACCATGAATGCATCATCCCATAGGAGTTGATAAGCTTACAATAAAGTCCTCTGACAGTAACTTTCATGGACCTGCTGATTGTTAAAGTGGGTGGAGGAAGCCATTCCGCTCTGTCCTATCTGACTTTGACCTAGTATAGATCAAACATCACTCAATCCAAATGAAAACCTCCATTGTCAGTCCAATCCAATCATACTCTCGCTTGATTAGAATGATACCTTTTTATCGCCAGGGTGCCCCATGGTTGGGGGTCAATATGTTCCTTTATGACGCGGGAACGCATTCAGAGGGTACCCATAACTTGTCACAAAATATATTACTCTATCCTTTTTAGGAATACAAGCCAAAAAGGGCTTTATCAAAATCAATCTTCGCCATGAGGTCTCCCTTAAGGATCATTAGACTGGGATGCCAAAACAATTTTAAGGAAGAAATTCTCTTTGACAAGAGATACTTGAACTGGGACTGTTGAAGTGACTTAAGTCACTGACTCAGACGAAGTATTCAGATTTTAGCATCCATGGAAGAACCCTCATTGACAGGGACTTCCAGCTCAAAGGAGTATCAGGGGTACTGAAGGGTGTGTACTTACAGGATCTGGCTTTATATATATGTATTTTTTGGTTGGGGTTTGGGTTTGAGCTGAGGGGTTGGGGTGGGGGACTCAAATATAGCAATGGATGGAGGTAACGGACCAATAACTTGTTCAAGAGGTATTATGATAACTAATTCTGAGTCCATTTCTACAGTGGGGCCCATTAGGTGTGCGCAGCTAAAAATATCAGGTAAAATATGGCCGGAACCCTTGACAAACTTGAATTTGAAATCAAAGAAAACAAAAGGTCACGGTGAGTTTAGGTCTGCCTGTGAGCCAGCTTCTGAGGTTTGCAATAATAAGTGAGCGACTTAAGATCTGTGTGAAAAACCACAGTGTTCTTGGCCCCCTGGATAAGGTACCGGCAATGCATCAGAGAACAATAAACCGCCGTCAACTCTTTATAATAAATGGCCCAGGTTGCTCTGTGGCGCTAACTTATTTGAGAAGAGAGCCATTGGTGTTCAGTCCCTTGTGTTTCTGCAAAAGTACAGCCCCCACAGCAGTGCCAGAGGCATCACATAATACAATAAAGGGTTTATATTCATCAGTATGGAGAAGAATGGGAGTAGTGATGAACGCCTCCTTTATTGCCTCAAATGTCTGATGGCATTCTGGGTCCAAACAAATAGGGGGATCTTACCTGTGAGGAGATGAAGAGATAAGACTATCTCTAAAATGGCTGGTGAGAAATTCTTAAGAAGTCTAACCAATCTGAGGAAACTCTGCAGATCTTTCTGCGTTCCAGGGGTGTCAGGATCTTGGGTTGAAACCATAATTCCTTTGTTGTATGTAAGCTAGTTGACCCAAAGTCTGAGGGTGTTAAATACTTACCTTGGTTGCTTCTCTCAGTCAAAAAGTCTTATTAGTTCATATATCAAGTCTGGTGTGGCAAATCCCAAACTGATACAATTTTTACTTAAAATTGCGAAAAGAGGAGTAAAAGCGTAAAGTTTATTACTCAATACAGCTTTTTAAGGGCAATTGTAGAAATTTTCCATGGATAATCTAAGCCTCCCAAGCCTAGATCTAATAAGATAAATGAATCCGGGATTTGGTACAAGCTCATTTATCTTGGTTGATCTGTTAGAGCTCATCTCATAGCTTGGCTTGAACCCCAACAGAAGTTTGGGCTTTTTGTCAGTTCAGGATCGATTTCCATAATCTGATGCATCTGAATCAGATGTTTGGGTAGGAATCATGACAATGCCCCCCTCTAGATCTTAGCGCAGGGGGAAAATGGATGGAGAAAGTTACTATGTAAATGGCTTATGACTGTGCCCTGAACAACCTCTACAATTGAATGTTCATTGCCACATCTATAGTTGACTCAATAAGGCCTTGACCAGTTGGTGCCCATTTTGTGATCACGACCTCCAGGATGGTGATGGTAGAATCAGATGAGGTCACCTGATTGGAAGGTGTGTAGGGAATCATGCTTATCATTAAATTGAGCAATGTCTCTACTGGTTGTGGCGGACAGGTTTTGGCAGCCAGGGCCTAAAGTCTTATGATTTCATTTGCAATACTTTGCATAGAGACTTCAGGTGCCTCAGGAGAAGCTTGATTAAGCATCTCCTGGACTTTGGAAGGCTGATGAGGATTTCTGCCATACAACGCTTGGAATGGCAACAACTTAGTAATTTGATGGTAATTAATTTTATAGGCCAGAATTGTACTAGGCAAATATTGGGGCCAATTAATGGGGTCATTCATAGCTATTTACTGGAGAGTTGCAGTTAGAATTCCATTTACCCACTCTACCATTCCATTGATTGCAGGATGATAATGGGTGGAGAATACCTGTATGGTTCCCATCAGGTCAGCTAAATCTTTCACCAGCTTCAAAGCGGAAATTTTGTCCACTATCAGAAAGAATGACGTTAGGGCACCCATGCTGGGTGATAATCCTATTATACAAAAACATGGTGGTATCTTTTGTCAAATGCGGTGGTGGGCGATATGACTTTGATTTACTTTTTAGATGGTCCACAGCTAGTAGGAGGAACCAATGTCCATTGGAGGCTTGAGGAAGAGGTCCCACAACATCAATGCTAATATTATGGAATGGTTCACAGTATGGGACCACTGGATGTTGAGAGTGGGGATTAGTGTCAAAACTAGGCTCCCAAGACCCAGTCCGCCACCAGCCCTACACCACTCACCCCCATATGTGGCCATACCAACTATAATTGGTCCTGTCTAAATGGACGGCCTTTCCAGGCACACCATGCCGAGGTGCGGTGCACCAGCCTCTGTCGCCTCAGACCCCAGGCAGAGGTGCCCCCAAAACCTCTTTCCACTCATAAGGTCAATGGGCCAAGGTGCAGCTAACCGGCTCTGTCACCTTGGGCTACTCTGGCTTCGCACTAGCCAGGGCAAGACCTCCCCCAAAAGGAGCCCAGCACATCCACCCCCTTTCCCTGATGCACCGCCATCTGCTCCCCAAAACTTTCTTCAAATAAATTCAATTTAAATAAAATGGGTTTTGCAAAAAGTGGCCTTTATTGGAAGAAGTGGACTCAAAGTTGGAATAGAATTCCAAAGTGAGGACCCATCGGGGCTGAACTCACTTTGAAATACTTCAAAAAAAAGGCTAAAAGAATTGTGGGTAATGAGGGGCGCAAAAGCCTCCAGACTTGATGGCATTTAGGCAACTCGGTAGAGATGGAGGGGAACCTCAGAATGAATAACCAATCAAATGAAACGATTTATTTAAATTTACTCCACTATCTACCTGAATTGGAAAGTCCTACTCAGAATAACAGAATTGCAATTATTGATGCACAAGAATCTCATAATGTCCAACCTTATGGGACTTATGTGAAATTGCGATTGTTACACTACCCTTTCCTAAAAAAGGAAATACTGGCGGACTTGGACCTGAACTGGCAAGGCAGGCGTACAGCAACTAACGACTTTTTGACAGAAGACCTTTTTTGCAAGCAGCTTGGGGTTTTGACCAAAAATCCAGAGCCCCCGGATCAAATCAATGGGTTCTCTGGAGGTCTCCTGGAGGGCACAAGAGGCCATCAACCGCCAGCAGTCCACCCACCCCCAAGCTCCTCATCCCCTTCGTTTAAAGCCCACAAACCAACAAAAGGGACTGATGGCACGTAGTGATGCTTGGGACATAGACCATGGCCATCTTGTGGGCTGCCTGGAAGCACAGCCCACCAAGGTAAGGTGACTCTAAAATTAGGCTAATACTGGGCTCCCAAGACCCAGTCCGCCACTGGCCCTACACCACTCACCCCATATTTGGCCATACCAACTCTGATTGGTCCTGTCCAAATGGATGGCCTTGCCAGGCACAACGTGCCGAGGTGTGGTGCACTGGCCTCTGTCACCTCAGACCCCGGGCAGAGGTGCCCCCAAAATCTCTTTCCACTCATGGGGTCAATGGGCTGAGGTGCAGCTAACTGGCCTGTCACCTCAGGCCAATCTGGCTTCACACTAGTCAGGCAAGACCTCCCCAAAAGGAGCCCAGCGCATCCACCCCCTTTCTCTGATGCACCGCCTTCTGCTCCCCAAAAACTCGCTTCAAATAAATTTAATTTAAATAAAACTGGCTTTGCAAAAAGTGGCCTTTATTGGAAGAAGTCGATTTGAAGTTGGAATAGAATTCCAAAGTGAGAAACCATCAGGGCTGAACTCTCTTTGAAATACTTCCAAAAAGGCTAAAAGAATTGCGGGTAATGAGGGGCGCAAAAGCCTCCAGAATTGATGCCATCCAGGCAACTTGGCGAGAAATGGAGGGGAACCTCAGAATGAACAACCAATAAAATGAAACAATTATTTTAAATTTATTCCATTATTAACCCAAATAGGAAAGTCCTACTCAGAATAATGGAATTGCAACTATTTATGCACACAAATCTCATAATTTTCAACCTTATGGGATTCATGTGTGATTGCAATTGTTACAATTAGGTCTGGCTTAGCTTTTACATACCAGTCAGGACTCCAAAACTTCCTGGATAGAAACAAGCATTTTCTCTGAATAACATCGAGTTTTAAGCCATTGGTAGGGTTTCTGAATTCCCCATGGCCGATTTGCTGATGTCCCTCTATTATGACATCATTTTGAGCTGATAGTCTTACACAAGGCACCCATTGTTTAAACACAAGTTTACACAATTGACCGTCCTTGACTTGGAGATTTGCCAATATTTTTCCCAACTCCTTTTGGAGGGTCAGGGATTCATCCTTCCATAACTGTGGTTGGGTTAGATAGTTATAAAGTTGATCCTCTTTAGGGTCAAGTTATAATTAAAATTATAAGCCAAGATAGGCAATCCACCTTTTGATGGATTGGCCCTGGTCGGTTGATATTGAAAAACATAATTTAAAGTTTTAACGCCCACCGGGGTAATTCTCATCAGGGTCCTTCATTTACTGTAGCCAACATAAGGAATCATGATCAGTTACAATGGTAAAATGCTTCCCATATAAAAAGGGCGGAATTTCTTAATGGCCAGTAGAACTACCAAGCATTCAAATTCTGTAATGCTATAATTTTGTTCAGCTTTAGATAAGGTCTTGCTGTAGTAGGCGATGGGATTTTCCTCTAAATTCTCATCATGCTGAGATAGTATGGCTCTGATAGTAATATTTCTAGCATCAGTAAAGATGAGGAAAAGTTTATCAAAATTTGGATGAATAAGTACTGGAGAGTGGGTGAGAGGGACGCTTAGCAAGTTGTAGCCTGATGTTGTATTTTTTCCGCTGAAAGGGTATTCCTTTCTTCAGGAGATATACCAGAGTCTCAGAGATGTCTGCAAAATGGGAGATAAATTGGCATTAATAGCCCACCATTTCTGGGAAAACTTGCTCATCTCGTAGGGCTTTAGGGGAGTCATCTTAGCAAGAGCAAAGACCTCATCATCCATCAGGAATATTCTGGCTTTACTGAACTTATGACACAAAAAATCCATATCACTCTGGAAGGAAGAACATTTTGACGTCTTTAGTTTTAACAATGATTGCCATAACCACTGAAAGACTTGCCTGAGGTGAACCTGATGTTTAGTAAAGGTTCTCAAAAAATGGTAATATCATCAAGATAAACTAGTATTCAGGAGCGTTTTAAATCTACTAGTAGTCCATCCATAGCGCGTTGGAAGGTAGCAGGGATGTTACATAACCCCTGAGTCATTTAAGTGGCCTTTTGTAGTCTTTAACTTGTAATGAGGGAGCAGTTTGCCAAAGCTTTGTTGAAAAATCTACTTGCCAGTATTTATTGGTGAGATCCATAACGGAGAAATAGTGGGACCCCAACATTAAGCATAAAGAGTCATCTATATGTTGCAGGGGAAAACTATCTTGGCAAGTGGTAGAGTTGAGGCGGCAATAATCCATAACAAAACGGTGATCACCATCTTTTTCCAAATTAATAAGAGTGGGGAATCCCCTGGACTTTCAGAAAGCACAAGTAACATGGGCTCCAACAGTTGCTGTAACTCTTAGGCCACTCGAGCTTCTTCCACTTTGTTTTTTTATATGGTCAGGAGTTTAATGGAGGATGATCCTCATTTTTTATTCTTTAAATTACCCCGGACATTTTCCCCTAGTCACTTGGTTCTAAGGAAAAAAGATCACCTACTCCTCGAGAAGGTCTTTGATATCCTGACATTCATTTGGGCTAAGTCTAACCCAATTATACTGTAAATTAAAGCTATGGTGGGTGGGGGATCAAATCCTAAATCCTTTAATGAGCCAAAAAAATTACATCAGCAATATTCTTATTGGTACATAGTTTTACATAAGCGATAGGGGCATGCTGAGGGACCTGAAGAGGTTTAATGGTTAAATCTCAAAATAGAATAGAGATAAATTCCCATAGGCAGGACCCAAAATCCCCGGGCAGGTCAACGCTTCCTTGATGGAAGGTTTTGGGTGTCCACTAAGCTCCAAAATTTGATCAGGGTGGGTAAGAATCTGCATCCCCATATCTACTTTAACTTGTGAGCCTGAGGGTATTCTGAAAGTGTGTGGGGTATACAGAATGATCCCCTCCTCAGCATTTACAGCCTCCGGGGGTAACTTAGTTTTTTCCCCTAATACTTGGTACTCAATTTTGCAAATGGAGGATGGGTATTTGAGGAAGCATGTTCGTTTTCTAGTGGTCCCCTTACTTTTGACAAAGAGATCAAATATTAAAGAGTCAGATACCCTAGTAGGGATAGGTATTTCTCCTTGTGGTTAATGATGCAGTTAAACTCCCGCATCAATTGGACCTCAATAAGCAGCTTGTAGTTATTGTTTTTTAGCACAACAGCGAGGGCAGTAATTGAAGCTTCCAAAAATGAAGGGTTAATTTCAGACTAGGCTTCTATCACCTTAGTAGACTGACTACCTGCCGTTCCATATTCAGCTTTGTGAATCAAGTCTGGAGCCATTTTTGTTTTTTGGATAAGCCAGGAGGAAATAACGTTAGCTGGAGAACCAGTGTCAATTATTTCCAGGACTTTAACCTTATGGACTACTACTTTAACTTAATTCACCAACAATCTAAACTGGAAATTAATAACTAATAGGCTGTGACTAGGGATTTGCAGTGAAACGAGAGGAGCATTCTGCTGTGGCCAAGCTCAGGGTTGTTCAATGCCTTTAAAAGTTTTACTGCTAAGGCTTGGCTTTCTATAGAATAGCTGACCACGAAAAAATTGTTTGGGTAACTGACCAACATAAAAGTAAGAAAGCTGGAGGTTTTTGTTTCCTTTAATAGACAGAGGGACTTCAACTTCTGATGGGACAGCTAACACAAAACAACTGGAAGTACTGGGGATACTACTAGATCTAAAACAAGGGTCTTGATGCACTTGTTATCCATAAGCATATGGAGCCTTTTGCCCTATACTGACTGATCTTTTGCCGACTTACACTGAATAGTGTGGCAATTGGCTACAGTGTGGTTGTTTCTTCTGCAATGAGTGCAGTATAATTCATGTTTAGGTGAATTGTAGGTGTAACAGCCAATACTTGGGACTGGGGCTTATTATTTATTACGAGGTGTCCTAACGGGTTTATGTATTTTGGCCAGAATTTCCAATATAGCCTCTTTAATATGAGGGAGGGACGTTGAGTTGGACTTCACTGCTTTAAGATAAAGTAATATATTAGGCATTTTTTAAACGCCAAAAACGCAGTGGTGATGGCATTTTGTAATTTAAGATGATTCCCTGCAACCAGAGTTTGTGATCAAGGTAAAAATGGCGGGCAAATACGCTGATAGTTTTCCCCAAATTAAGGCTGATAATTATTAAGATCTGTTTTTGGTTGGAAAGGTTAAGTCGCTCCTGAATTCCTGAAGCAAGGCAGTCTTAGCATCAGTCTAAGTACGGCAATACATCGGATGTTGGACCATAATGTCTTGAGCCATATGGCTAAGACAGATAGTCAAATTTTTTGAGTCTTTGATGGTTAGTTGCATCCTCCATAAAGCTTTCATAGCAATATAAGACAGAGAGAATACTTCCCTCTCGAGGGATTTATTTTTTTGAACAAAGGTTTAAATGTACCACCTTGTGGGTTGGAGGATGAACGACATGAACTGATATGGGGACAGCGTTTTCACCTAATAAAGATATGGTATCTCAAAAATATGCTTGAGGTTGAAGCATACCTACTTGTCTCCATAGAACGTTAAGACCATCAACTATTAGATCTACTCATTCTTGAGCGGCACTGAGAGCCAATTTTGTGGCAACAAGTTGGTTTAATTGGCATACTTTATTTTTTAAGTGGTATTGGCAGCTTGGAGGTCAGGTTGATGTTGTTTGGTGGTGAGCACTCTTTGCTCTAATCCACTCACCAAAGCAGGTAGCGTAGCCGAGGTCCTAAGGCATTCGTGATGATCAGGTAAGGAAACTTTGGGAGAGATGGGAACTCCATCCTGAGTAAGTTGGGCTCCTTGGGCGACGCATCCTTTTTGGACATCCGTATTTTTTATTTGTTGGATTAATTCCTGGAGGCGTTCATTGGGGATTCAGGGGTCACTACTGGGTCCTGGAGGACCTCTGAGAACAGTGGGTCCCCTTCCTCCATCTTGTCCATCACGACCAGGGGGGCCTCATTCACCTTCATTTTCATCATAACTGGGAGGTCCACACTCACCAGGCCCTCCTTGGATCCCAGGAGTTATAGAAACTATTCTGGCCTTCCCTTGATTCTTAGATCATTCCTCCAAGGTTTGGAGGCGTTTATTGACAGAGGTGATAAAGTTATCAAACTCTGAGCATACTTCACAGGTACGATCTATGACTTAATTATGGATAACAACCTCTAGTTGGCTAAAACAAGATGTGAGTTCCGTCCAAATGAAACTCGTGATTCCTTGATCCAAGCGGGTGAGCACATCTTGTATTTCATTAATAAACTGTCATTTTTCTACAATTGTGTTTCAGTTTTTATTGCTGAAGTGGGATGCAGATTGATAGAGTTGGATGAGCTGCAAGTGTATGGTCTCCAATATCTTCAAGTGGCGGAGTATTTCTTGATTATGGAACCCACTAACTTAAGTAAATGATATAAAGTGGGGTGGACAAAGGGACACAGATAGCATTCTGTATAGCCATCTCCAACTTGTTCTATATTAAGAGAAGAACATTGATCCAATTTTATCATAGAAGCTGGCACAGCAAGCGCTCTTCTTCTATTGGCTTGGCCCCCAGGGACAAAGGCCCCAGATAAGAGGAGCTGTAGAGCTTGAACAAAGTCAGAAAGTTATAAGCTGTATTGTCCTATGGATGGAGCATGGAGGATCACTTCTGTAGAAGGAGGAAGAGAATATTGCAGTTGGTTATAGTATTGCTAAAATTCATGTTGATTTCCCAGTCAATGAGATGGGCAGCTTCATGATCTAAGGAGTTTTCTGAAACAGAATCATTATTGTCCATTTTTTCTTTTATTTATTTTTTATAATTTTCATCGCAAACTTGGGGTGCAACCTGGCAGGGAGCACCAGTTTTGTTGGTATCACAGGTTGAGACCACAGATCTTTGTTGTATATAGGCCAGTTGACTGAAAATACAAGGGTGTTGGATAATTACATTGGTTGCTTCTCTTAGCTGAGAAGATTTGTTAGTCCAGATATCAAGTTTGGTGCTGTAGATTTCAAATTGATATAATTTTTACTTAAAATTGCAAAAAGGGGAAAAAGCTTAAAGGTATTACTTAATACCAGCTTTCAAGGGTTATTGGAGAGGTTTATCAGGGAAAGTCTAAGCCGCCCAAGTAGATTAAATAAGATAAACGAATCAGGGATTTATTACAAGCCCAATAATCATGTCAATCTGTTTGAGCTCGTCTCATAACTCAGGTTTTAACCCAAACAGAAGTTTGGGCTTTTTTGGTCATTTCAGGATCAATTTCCATTATCCTTCGCATCTAAATTGGCCATTCAGGTGGGAACCATGACAAGGGTTAGGCCAGGAGCACATGACATCCAGCTTAGAAGGCGCGATGGGATACCATCTTTTTAAGATCAGATTCCCCAGAATGGACTCCTTCCTTAAAGAACTCGCATTTGGATGGCTTAGCCATTAGACCAGCTTTATGGAGAGCTGCAGTCACTGCTACAAAATCCTTGCTGTGTTGTTCAGCATTGGGTGAGTGGTCAAGATGTCATCCACGTAAGCAATTGCATATAATAATCTAAGATCTCCCTAGGCGTCATCTAATTGGTGCTGGAACAATTCTGAGGCATTCTTTAGACCAAAAAAGCATAAATCTATACTTGTAAATGCCATACCAGGTGAGAATTGCAGTCAGCCACTCCTGGCCAGACTTGACCTGAACCTGATGAAAAAGTTCACCAGATCCAGTTAGAAGAACACATTTGATTTAGAAAATGCCTGGAAAATCGCTGCCTCCAGGGGCAAAGGTTAGGGATTTGGACCGTCTTATTATTCAAGTGTCCCTAATCAATGAATGTTCTTAAAGTACCATCTGTCTTCTGGACGAAGACCACAGGAGAGGATAGAGGAGAGGTTTTCTTGACCATCCACATCTTCTTCACCATGTCATCAACACACGTCTGTAAAGCCTGGTTTTCTGCAGCTGAGTATTAAGATAGGGGACTGTTGATTTTGTAAGCTACACGGTTAACTGGTAACTTAGGTCATTTTCTGTGTAACTGGGCAGTTTTTTGGACCCTTTCTCAACAAACACTAATTTAAATGGAACGAGACTAAGTGGAAAGGTAGGAAGCTCAGGCACAATATCTGTGGGAGAGTATTCTATAGTCTCGGCTAGCTTATTGCCTATTTCCAGGGTGGGAAGAAGAGGGAATTCACCTGAGTGAGCATTGGAGGAAATGCTATCATATCTGCTCCTCGTCAATACTCACTTATTGGAGGCGCCACCATCTTGCACCCAAAATCACTTGGTAAAGCAATTCTTAGATTGTCATGAAGTCTGCTATGAGTTCATAATTGGGGGGATACAAAGCGCAAAGGTTCACATAGAGGATGTGTAAGCATAGGAACTCTTGATGCCCCAAGACAGGCAAGCCTGAAGAGATTTCATGATCCAAAGCTTGCACAACCTCAAATTCAATATAATTCTCTTTGGCACCATTATCCACTAAGGCAGTCACTTTTACCATTAATTGGCCTACATTGATCTGAATTGGGAACATGAATTAATCACGATACAATTCATTAAAATCTTCAAGGGAGGAAAGGTTGAACTAAACTTGTTACCCATGCAAGGGTCGCGCACCAGGGGACACCTGCTGAGGAATTGAGTGGTAACAGCAGCATCCGGTGCATAAGACATAGGTGGCGACTCAGGGTCTTCTGGGTCAGTTAAGGGCAGCACTTTTGAAAAACCCCAATAAACAAGATCCATGCGACGGTGCTCCTCTACCTGATTGACATTTGTGATGTGGTCGTTATTGAGAGTGGGGCTTCAGGGTTTATGGGGATTGCAAGCGTACCCAAAGGTTTATTTGATATATCATAGAGTAGGGGAATATGTCAGGGTGGGACTGGTTTAAATGAAGCATTATAGCTTCTTCAGATCCCTGAATGGGGATAGCGCGATCCTCAGTGTGATAACAGAAGCCTATGCTGTGAGTGGGTACCTACATATTCTTTCACTCTATCACACTTTTTGCATTTGCAGGGGCAATGGGTGCAATAATCAAGAGCGTGAGGTTCACCCTCTCCTCAGAAACATTCATCCCTCTTTCGCTTGTTATCCCATGTTGTCCAGTTCCACTACCTAACTGTGGCCTAACGTGAGCAAACTAGGTGAGCCACAAACTCTGTCTGTATACAGTGAGTCTAGGGTGGCGAAGGGATTGTGGGTTGTTCCACCCACGCTAATATGACTTGCTGTATGCTTGTACAAGAGTATACCGCGAACAACAGCTAAGAAGTACTCTTAAGAGGGAAAGTAAACTTTGGTTGGTGGCAAAGTCATTCAAAGCCAAAAAGATTTGAACCAACAAAATCACTTTTATATTTAATAGAATGGGTTATCATGTTAAGAACCCAGCGTACAAAAAAAACCTGGCTTTCTTTTTTTGTACGCCAAGACCCACAAGGATGGCCATGGTCTACAAGGCATCGCAAGTTTCAGGGAACTTTGGGTGTGCACGTTGGAAGAGGTGATGGACAGGCTCCAACCCAGTGAATTATTTTCTCATATGTCAATTAGTATTTAAATGTAACAAATTTAGTCAGTTTCCAAATAACTAAACTTATTAAAACTAAATTGAATAATAAGGAAAAGATAACCCAACACACTACCATTAGAAGGGTATTAGGATATATGGTGGTAAGGGGGAGAGCTACTAAGCTTAAATTGTGATAGGGGAAAATTTTTTGATTTTTTTATTTGAGGTGGGCCAACCTGGGGATGATACTGCACTGATTAAGGGATTGAAGAAGTGGGAAAAGGAGGATAAAACCTGGAAAACCTCCATGTGCGGCGTATGATAGGCCAGGAACTCCATGGACTGCCTTTGCTATTTGCTATCTCAGTTTAGGGCATTGGTGCACAACTCAAACACAGACATAATCGTCCACTACCCAAGGTTCATCTACCGTGATTGAACTTGGGGAGGCAGTGGTAGTGAGTCCATACTTTACCATTGGAATGCCTCACCTAAACAATCCTTGATTTTGAATTCAATAATTAATGGATTTAAAACCTGATTTTGCCCCAATAGTATCTTCTGTAGTTCCAAGCTACTCTCAGGATGATTTCCCAGATTTGAATGTCTAAATTCACATTTTTGGTTTTAGACAGGGTGTTGGCTTCAATCCCCATTTTTTACCCTTTCTTTTAAACTTTTTGCCATATTTTAATTTTGAGGTAAGTTTCCCTCTTTCAGATTAAATTCTGATTAAATTACCATTTGTAGCAGGGAATGAGGAATGTGATTGGTGGAGCTTTTGGGTTTTCCTAAAATCAACAATGTTGCTTCATTTTTAGAATAAAAGCTTATAGATTTTACATTAGGATGGTGTTGGATTTTAGGCTTTTAATATGCTCGCTGGTGCATTTTGCACCTAAATTCCAACAATATTTCAGTAGGAAGAGCAATATTCTCAACTGACGAAATAATTGATTCAGGGGACTTTGAAAATCACTTATAACTAAAATTAATAACTTTGGAATAAAAATAAAGATTGTTTTATAAGTTTTTTATTATGTTGTGGCGAGTGGATCAAAAGCAAATCCTATTACAATCTTGCCGCCTAGTATTTAGAGCAACTTGAGGAATGTAGCAAGGTGGGTGTAATATTCGGAAATAGTTTTGGGCCTTATTAGAAAATATACGTATTCACCTATTGGGGCTCTCAAAACTCGCCTCACTTTTATGGAATAATTAAAGGAGGGTCAGCAGCGGGTAGGATAAATCCATGAGGATAGGGTATAAAATATTTTACCCAAGTTTGGGTGGGAAAATATTTGCACATGATAAGACCTCCTCCAAGGCTAAAAAAGGGGGTGAGGGCATAGGTGGATGATATTATTTAACTGAGTTAAGCTGAACAGGGGACAGATATTACCAATGCTCAATGAGCAAAAGAACCAAACTAAAGATTTAAACGTACAAAAACCAAAAATAAAACCAAAATCATACTCTAACCAGAAGAGGAGCAGAATACCACTAACCCTCTATGACAGAGGGTGAGGGGGGTCAGGCGGCGCTTCTACAGACATATTCGGCTGGTCAGCATCACCATATTTGTTGTAGAAATGGACAAAAGCGAGGAGCCAGAGTGTGGGGGAATCTGCATGGTGGGAGTTGATGTGGGTAAATTATTAGTTACCTTCCTCAAGATCAGCTTGGAAGATAGCTTCAACAAATTCCGCTACTTGGTGTTCAGCTTGAATGCAGGCTTTGGGAAGTTGGGAAAATTTGGTGAGACTTTGTCAGGTGATTTTTGCAGATGGATCAAAATATGCTAATTTGACCACATGCATGACCGCATTAAGAGAACAGTGGCCAATTTAGTTAATCCTCCTGTGCTGCTTCTGGGAAATCATGGGGAAAATTGAAAGTGCTCAGCCCTTGGTGGAATTAAGAAATAGATTGGGCCATTGCTTTGCATAGGATTGGGAAATGGGGTGAGGCCACTGCTGCTAAGGCGAGCTGGTGGTCACTTTGGTAGAGGATGGCATAGAGTTTACAGTGAATCGCTCAGGGAATGGGGATTTGTCAAAATCAGAATTGTAGAATTTGGACCAAACATAACCACACGGGCTGAGCAGCTCACCAGAGTCCTCATTGGTGACAACATTACCTGATTCATCAATCTTGGCCAATAATTGCCATGGATTTTGGTTCACAGGAATAGTGGCTGGAGATTTTGGGTGGGCAAAAAGTCGAATGGTCTGCTTGGGTTCAAATGGTGGTCCAGGCCTGTTTCTAATTGGTGTGGGTGAAATTGGGTGTGATAGTGTGGGTGGGTTTGGTGGAGACCGTTTTCTCACTCTGGCCCATTGAATGAGAATGTTGAGTGGGAGGGGGCAACAAAACGCCCCATTCAGAATCTGCCAAATATGGCTCAGAGGCCACGCCAGAGGAAGTGGCTTGGGGCAGGATTTTTTGGTTTGGTCAAGTCTGAAACAGGGGGGCAAATTTGGCGACCATTATCCACCCAAGCCCAAAAGAAATGCTCAGGTGCCGTGGCAATACAAGCATGTGGGGATATGTTGGGCTATGTCAGGATGGTGTAAATTATGGTGTCAGTGGTGCGAGGTGCAGCAAGGCGCTCTGCTCCAGAAGGAATATCAAAGACAAATTTGGGCTGTGTCCCATTTGCCAGAATCCCTGACACCAACTGATCATATAATGATTGGGGTGGTAGGTGAGATGGGAGGGATGCGAAGGATACCACTATTGTGGTATCTGAAGGAAGGCGAGTTTGGGTGGTAGGGATCAGATTATTTTTGTAAATTTAGTTGAGTAGAAGTCGCTGCTGCAGCATCCTCCGTTTGGAAGCCAATATCGAAATAAACCCCTAAATGGGCGGAAATCATTTAAGTCAGCTATTGCAAACACATCCATGTCTACTTCAATAATTGTCTTGTCATCATATGGGAACAAACGCCCGTTGTTGACTCTTAGGAAAAGTTGGATGTTGAAATGAGGGAGGGGGAGAGGATGAGATGCAAAGGGTGGTTGCGCGCCAAGTGGAGCACTAAGTCCCGTGGGGGACAAAATGGCCTGAAGAAGATGGTGGGCTATTTGACCCTGTGCAAACACATTTGCCCACAGGGTGGAAAATTCTAGGCGATGGAGCACTGCTACCACACTTTGGAGTAGTAGGCGGCGGATCCATGGCCATTTTTTTAAAATGGCATGACCAGATGGCAGTGGTAAAGAAAACGCTTTTTCTAGTAAAATTTGCTCAAAGTGAGATTGAGCGAAAAGAGATTTGTTTATATCATTCAGCATAGGTGGTTGAACTAAGTTAGAAAGGGGACGGGGAGGATACTCATAATAACTCCCTGATTTTGCCGCAGGGTTGATGTAAAATTACTACTAGTCCTGGGCTACTCAGCTGAGAAGTAGGTCAATAGTATTACCCCAATTTTCAGGGCTCTACCAAGGATGACCAGGGTTTTTGGCAGATTTTATTCACATTAAAACCTGGATCAATCTTATGCAATATCAGACTAGTAATTGTCCAACAGATGATTAAAGTTGGGGGATGTGTGGGAGAGGCATGTGGCAATCAGGGAAAGGCATAAGCTACCCAACTCTCATCCAGCGTAGTGCCTCAGGTCAGAGATTTGGGTGAGAGGCAGGGCCCTAAGGCTTGAACCTTTTTAGTTCTAAAGGGGTGCATGACTCTATCCAGCTTAATAGTTGAATTCAAGACCCATACACACTGAGTCCATTTCAGTCTAAACCAGTTTAGGCTTGGCCAATAGATTATGGTTCTAGGCCGCCTAATCCAAATTCCAACCGCATCATATAAAATAAGGCATATGGACTTGTTTTATAGGAGCCAAGAAAATCTTGTTGAGCACCATTTAATCAATAAGTTTGTTATTGACATTTAAAATAGTAAACTCCTCACCAATGACAAGAAGGTTTCCACTCAGGCCAAAAGTTACAAGGCCACCATTCTCATTTCTTTTCTCATAGAATGATCAAGCTGGCACTTTGTCTCAATTTGGTTGTAACAAACCGAGAAACCCCAGTTCCAGCCGCCTATAATAATGTTCCTTTGGCGCACTGACAAGCAACCAAAGCGGCCTAACTAAAGCAGGAAAGAGGTCTGGAGCACCGGCAGCACCAAACATTTCACCTACTATTGGTTACCCTCATCCTCAAATTTGGTCTGACCCAACCACATGAAAGCTCATTGGAAATGGGCACCCCAAATAGACCACAGGTATGCAAGGTATGCAAACCCCAAAACAACCTTTATTTTTATTAAGGAAATAAAAAGGGACCCGCCAACCAGAGCTCAAATGGGGAGCAACTGACAATCCTCCCCAGAAGGGACATTCTATAGTAAGAATTCTAAACTGAGGTTTGGAATGGGCGGGTGCGCCTTATAAAGGCAGCGCTTTGGGGCCCTCACCCAAGCTATCAATTAGGCTTGCACAAGCTTAATTAATAGCTCAGGTGAGGGACAACCCAATGTCTGAAGTGACTAAACCTAAAAATATTTTTTAAGTGATCTGACTCAGATTCAGAAAATCTAAATCCGAGTCAGAATGTAATGAACGAGGCAAACTCATCCATTAAATCACCCCCACTTGGAGGAAAACCCCTCCCTGAAGAGGGGCCCCTCGGCGGAAGGCTGCCACAATGAGGGCTTCCTGGGGCGAGTTACCTTGAGCCCCAAGAAAATTAGCTCATATAAACTCTGAGCCCCTCAAAGAAACACAGATGGTGGGATTTAATCGCCACTGGGATGCCAGAATCAGCCCTCCCGGCATGAGGAGGCATGCCCATCATGTGGCTGTGTTGCACCCCCTTCCCAGGCCCCCATTGGTGATGGTCTTCCCATCCTGACTAGGAAGGCGCTTTTTCTAAGGAAATGTGAGAGGGTGTGCGGTCCACGCGGCTGGACATCTGACCCCTTTCCAGGTGGACCATCCATGGGGTGAGGGAGCCCTTCTGGGACAAGTCCCCTCGATGCTGCTGAATCCTTGGTGGTCAGGAGGCCCCACCAGGAAAATTAGCCAAAGGTCACTTCAAATCCAGGGTTGGTCATCAGTCACTGGCTCCCACCAGTGCTGGTTACTTGACGACCTGAATAAAGTGACCACTGAGGTTGGCTAAAATGAGAAACTGGCAGCGCACAAAGCATTTGAGTTTGGAATTATGTAATGAACTGGAAAAACCCCAGTTCTGGATGCCTATAATTAAAGTTCCTTTGGCACCAACAAGCAACCAAAGCGGCCTAACCAAAGCAGGAAGGAGTCTAGAGCGCTGACAGCACCAAACATTTCACCTACTATTGGTTATGCTCATCCTTATAGTTGGTCTGACCCAACCACATGAAAGCTCCTTGGAAACGAGCACCCCAAAAAGACCACAGTTATGCGAGGTATGTGAGCCCCAAAACAACCTTTATTTTTATTCAGGAACATGAAAACAAAGGTGTCCGCTGACCAGAGCTCAGTTGAGGAGCAACTTACAATGCTCCCCAGAAGGGACATGCTAGGGTAAGAATTTTAAACTGAGATTTGGAAGGGGTGGGTGTGCCTTATAAAGGCAGCACTTTGGGGCCCTCTCCCAAGCTTTCAATTAGGCTTGTGTGAGCCTAATTGACAGCTTGGGCGAGGCACAACCCAATGTCCAAAGCGACCAACCCTAAAAATGTTTTTTAAGCGATCTGACTCAGATTTGGAAAATCTGAATCTGTTTTGGAATGTAACTAATGAGGAAAACTCGTCCGTTACATTGGTGTGTTGCTCCAATACAGAAGGAATTTTAGCTTCTTTATATTTAAACTCTACATTGCCTTACCATTTTTACCAAGCAATGGCTTCCTACTTTTACAAACTTCCAAACCACTTCACCATTGTTACTATCCCTAGATTCTGCCTATAATCTCTTATATGAGTAATTATTTTTGATATCTAAACAAAGACACAGATTCTATTAAAAAATTCCTTCACTCTTACTAAGAGAGAAATCTCAACCGATTTTGCTTATCTTTACTCCTCACCTATGCCTAAACTTCCTTATTATATTACTTTAGAATTAAATTATATGCACTTATATTATATACCATAACCATGTCACTTCTCCAAATGTTACATAAAGGAACTTAGAAGATTTACTGCAAACTCCACATCAAAAACAGCAGAATTGGCTAAAGATGTGAAGGCTTCCAATTATTCATAATATAGCCAAACCTGCATATAAAATAATGAATGCAAATACCAAGGTCAAGGGATCATAAATAATTTTGGATTTCCAGAGTTTTTGGCCAGTTCCCTCAAAGTCTAAACAATTCTTAGTCATATTAGCTTCAGTTGAATTCCTAGTAGTATTATTTATCACTGGGCAAGATGGACTTTGGAAGTAGTGTAAACCTGAAGCAAATTAAGTAAAATGCGTTCTTTATTTACATAGACAAAGAGATATTTATAGTACCTGAGGGCGCCCTTCATTATAGATACTGCTTATTTGATCTTCAAGATCTTCTCTAATCCTGAGTAAGCATTATACTAAGTTTGTGATGGAATTAGACCCTTTATACCTAAAGTAGGAAGTTATCTGCTTTAACCCTGTTTATGCTTGGAGATTAAGTACCAGCCAATGCATTCACTAGGTGGTAGTCTACATGGACCAATGGTGAACTCTTAAGGCTTTCTGTTTAATCCAAACTGATTTAAATTGATCTTTGTTAATTATACCCCTTCAAGGTCTTGTCAGAGTGGTACATAACTTTAGAGGAGCATTCCAAGGACTTGATTAACAACAGTCACCATCTTTATGGAAGTGATAGATTTTTGTGGACATAGCAGTATATCATTTGATAAGGTCCAGATCAAAAAACATCAAGCTTATTAGATCTTCCTACAGGTCAGTAATGATGAAGAGTACTATTGCCCCTTAATTGATAATTATGTACGAGGGCTTCCTAGCATTGGCATATTTGGTTTATTTTCTATTAATGTTCCCTAAAATTTTTCCACCTGATCCTGCAGCCTAAAAACTTCTCCACCAGTCTCTTCATCACTATCTCAGCCATTATGCAAGTGTAAGATCTTATTATTTGCTAAAAACTAGAAGGTGATATGGAGTCCCTATCATATAGAGCCTTAAATGGTGACATCTTAATTATTCATTGATAGCTTAGCCGTTAAGCCATTAGAGCTCCAGGGAGATAACCATTCCGTTGGTATGGAATAGTTTGTGTCATTATTCAAAGAATAGTGATAAGTGTAATATTAGATTGTTCTACAACCCCAATAGTAAGGTGATAGGGGGCCATAAAGGCTTGATACGTCCCCATCAGAAAATTGAGTTCAGATACCACCAGGATACAAAATCTATACCCTTATCTGACAGAAGTACTTCTGGGCTACCATTCCAAGTGAAGACTTGTTCTATTAAAGATGAGTCAGTGTCCTTAGCGGTTGCAGAGACCATTGATGCGACATCCACCCATTTTGAGAAAAGTAATTGTTTGCAAGTTTAATGTATTCATGTCCATAAATGGCGGTAGGAAAGGGCCCAGTTACATCATTACTGATGATAGCAAAAGGTGAGGTTGTCTCAAATACTTGATATTACTGAATCAAGTTGGAAGGATTTTAACTCATTAAAATAATCCAGGAGTTGATAACATCATGATGGAGTTGGTCATGCCTTTCAATAACATTGATCCATAAGCCACTGGGTAGGGTTTCTGTAGAGCGCAATGACCCATGATGGTATGTGCCTTCAGAATGGTCATGGTCTGAGCTTAGGGTCATACTTAAGGTAGCCAGGCTGTACCTAGATGTTTTTATAGTAACCTATTTCTATTTGGGTTTAGTCTTTCATTTGTTTTATATGTTCTGGGATCTCAGGGGTCTCTGTTTTCCACAACTTTGGTCATCCATCATCTCATAAGCTTAATCTTCTTTGAAAGCACATAAAGTTATATAGGTAAGCGGGATATCCATTAAATATTCTGGTGGATAGCGTTAATCTAATGCACAATCTAATATTATAATTTTTTAGCTTGAGGATCCTAAAAGCAAGTCATCCTTTTGGGATCTTTCTTTTTATAACCACTTTTGTAATAAATGATTAGTTATACTCATGAATTGTTTTCCATAAATGAAGGGACAAAAATACATAGTGGCCAGTAACAAAGCCAGACAATCCCTTCTGTAACACTATATATTTTCTCAGACTTAATTTGAGGTTTACTGAAGTAATCAATATCATGTGTCAGGATGAAGGGGAATATAATCTGGCTATCTGATTTAGTTCAGGGAAAATTGAAGGCCCAGGCGCAAGGATAATAATAGTCATATTGTAATTTAATAAGTAAAAATCTTTAATTAAGGGAAACAATCTTAAATTCTTTTATCCTTGTATCTTATATTATTTTTATTTGTGGTACCTAAATATAATTGTTAATGTAGGACGTATTTTTTAATTTCTCTTCAATAGAATTATATAGGAGATCAGGGAATTATTCTCAGGGAAAATCTCTAGGCGCCTTCAAGCCAAAATTTATAATAAATTACACTTGATGATTTTGTGGCATTAGCTTACTTCTGTTAGAAATTGTTTGATCGCCATTTAGATCAGGTTTGGATCACAATATTGGAATGCTAAGATAAAGTTACTCGGGGCAATCCCAAACAGAATTTTGACCAATTCACTAGATTGAGTTCAAGTCCTGACATAAATTTATTCAAATCTATAATTTAAGATGGAATTCAAACAACGCCTTTTCTAGATCTTGGCTTAGGGGGATGAAGGAAAGTAGAAATTGACTGTGTACATAATTTATCACAGCCCCTTGAATGACCTCTAAAATAATGTGTTCATTTCATCATTCATAAGTAACTTTGTAGGGTCCTGACCAATTAGTCCCTAACTTGTTATTGCGCCTACCAGGTTGATGATAATAGAGAAGGACTAGATTACCTGGTTAGAATAATGCTTAGGAGAATGCTTATCTTTAAATTACTTAGTTTCTCTAGTATCAGTAGTAGACAATTTTTCAGAAGCCAAGTCCTGAAGTCTTATAATCTCATTAGCAATATTTCTCATAGTAACCTCAGGGGCTTTGGGTGAGCCTTGATCTAACATGGCTTGCAATTAGAAGGCAGTTGAGGATTTATTTCATGCAGAGCTTAGAAGGGAGACATCTTGATAATATTTATGATAACTTATTCAGTATGTATAATTGCACTAGATAGATATTGCAGTCAATGTAGAGGGTTGGTTGAGTCCATTTTTTGGAGAGTTGAAGTTAATGTACCATTTACACCCTCTACCATTCCATTAATTGCAGGATGGTAAAAAGTGTGAAACAGTTGGGTGGACCCCATTCATTTGGTTAACTCATTCATCAGCGATACTCATAAATTCTGAACATTATTGGATAAAAATTATGTTAGGGCACCCATGTTGGGTGATAATTCGATCATAAAGGAACGTGGCAGTAGCTTTTGCTGAAGCAGATGTTAGGGATATAGCTTTGATCCAATTAGTTAAATGATCAACAGCCAGAATGAGGAATTGATGGACATTATATGCTTAGGGAGTGGACCCACAAATAGAATACTTAAAGTATGGAGGGTTCACAGGAAAAACCACTGGATGTTGTGGTTGAGGAGTAAATCCAGCCTAACTTTTACATGCCATATAGTACTCTAATACATTTAAATTCTGAAAGACATCCATTACCGGTGGCAATGGATCTTTATAAACAGGTGAATTTTTCCAAATCTCTCCATGGCTTACTTACAGATGTGCTTCTAGTATAACATATGTGTAAGCTGAAGGTTGAATGTAGAGTAATCATTTTTTTGTGACATGAGTTTGTATAGGTTACCATCCTTATCCTGGATATTTGCTGACCTATTCACTTATTATTTTTGAATAATCAAAGTTTAGATTTTCCAGAAATGAGGTTTGGTTTAGTGATTTTAGAGTTGATCTTCCTCAGGGTCAGTTAAATTTAGTATGGGTAGCCTGGATAAACAAGATGCACCTTGATGTATGGTCCTGAAAGATGGATAATGGAATGTCATAGGCTTGAAGTTTTAAAGCCTATTGAGCCAATCTCCCATCAGGACCTTCAACTGTTAGAGCATTACAACGAAGCCTTGTCGGTGATTATAGTAAAATAATTCTCATATAAATAAGGTCAAAATCGAGTAGTCATAGTACAACCAAACTCTTTTGCTCTGTAACACTATAGTTGCGTTCAGCTTTCTAAAGGGTTTGCTATAATAAACAAAGGGACAATCCACCAAATCTTTCGTCATGCTGAGATAATATAGCTCATATAGCTAGATTGCTAGCATTAGTAAGAAGTAAAAATGATTTATTGAAATTAGGATGCACAAGTACAGTAGAGTAGAAAAGAGCTACATGTAATAGATCAAAGGCCTGTTATTACTCCAATTTCCACTAGAGTTATTCCTTTCTTCAACAAATACACTAAAAGCTCAGTGGTGTCAGCAAAGTTTGGAATAAATTGGCGATAGTATCTTATCATCCTAAAAAGACTTGTACATATTGAAGGGATATAAGGGGTACATTTTGAAAATGGTTATAACTTTGTCATCCATTGGGATTTTCAGGCCTTACTTACCTTATGGCCCAAAAAATCCATTTTACACTGAAAAAAAACATCAGGAAGGTTTCAAATCCAAAAATCTTGTCCTAAAGCTGAAACCTCCTTTAGGTGGGCCATGTGAGTGGTAAAGTTTGCATAATGTAGTTATATTGTCAGATAGACTAATACACAAGAGCTTTTAAATCTTATAATAAACCATCCATTGCTCATTGGAAGGTGGCAGGGGCATTGCAAAATCACTGCAGCATCTTAGTAGGCTCCAATAAATATTCACTAGAGATGAGGGCGCATTTTTGAAATATTCATGGGATAAGTCAATCTGCTAATACCTCTGGCGAGGTCCATTGCCAAAAGATATTGGTATCCTGACATTAAATGTAAGGAGTCATCTATACAAGGTAAAGGATAATTATCCTTTCAAGTAATGGGAACTAATCAGTGATATTCCATAACAACATTATGCCTGCCATCTTTTTTACAAATAAACAGAAGCGGGGAGGCCCAAGGGCATTTTGATGGTACAACTAACCCAGCTTATAGTAGTTTTAATAATTCCAGAGCTACTTAAGGCTCTTCAATCTTAAATTTCTGGTAAGGCCAAGGTTTAAATGGGTTTGATATTGTGTTTCCACTTGGTGAATTACTCCTGAAATTTCCCCTAATCACCTGGTTCCAATGAGAAGATAACATTATATTCCTCAAGGAGGGCTTTGACATCCTAGCGTTCATTGGGGGTAAGGTCATCCCCAATTTTACTATTGATTATATGTATGTTTAAGGGGATCAAATACCAAGTCCTGTAGCAAACCAAAACTTCTTACATTGGTGATGTTTTCAATAGGGCAGAATTTGGCATAACCAATGAATGAATGCTGAAGAACTTGGAGAGGCTGATTAATTAACCTTTTAATAAAATGGATATGTTTTTTCCTTAGGCGGGATCCAAAATCCCAAGGCAGGTCAACGCCTCTTTAATAAAGGGATTTTGGTGTCCATATAGCACCAAATCTTGGTTAGTGTTAATGTGAGTTTTTAATCCTGGAATTCAAAACAACTTGAGGCCTGGATTTATTTTAGAGGGATGGGGGAGTAAAGAGGTATCCCATCTTTAGTATCACTGCCTCTGAAGGTAACTTAGTTTTACATCCAAAGTTTTGATACTTTTCTTTGCAGATAGAGGTGGAGCATATGACGAAACAAGCGCATTTTTAGAGACCCTTCTGTTTTTGGTCAAAAGGACAAATATTAAAGATATCTGGTATCCCAATAGGGAGTTTTTTTGTGCTTAATTATACAGTTATTTCATGAATTAATTGTGCTCCAATAAGCTATTCTTAGTTATTTTTCCCAATGCAATAATTGAGGTGGTAATTAAGAGCTTTCAGAGCTGAAGAGGTAAGGCTTAGTATGCCCTGATCGCCTTAATAGACTGATTTCACACTATACCATATTCAGCTTAATAGATCAAGTCAGAATCCATTTTGATCTTCTATATAAGTCAGGAGGATATAACGTTACTTAAAAGTCCAGTATCAATTATAGCCAAAATCTAACTTGTTGAAAAACTTCTTCCACTCATATCACCAAAGATCAAATTGGGAATTAATGGCTATTAAGCAGTCAGAAAGAATTTGTAGTGAGGTGATTGGAGGATATAGTTCCGTCTAGGCATGGGGATTCTCAATTTTGTTTAAGATTTTGGATGGTTAATGCTTAGCTCTCGCTATAAGAGCTGACTGTAAGGGCGCTATTGGGTAACTGACCAATATATGAATAGGAAAGCTTAAGGCCTCTATTAACTTAGATAATAAGAGAAACATTGATTCCTTGAAGGAGCAGCTCGTAAAAAACAACCCAAGATGCTAACATAGAATGAAGAAATTGAGGCACTTTAGTTTCGTCAGCAGAAGGAGCCGCTTTCCCTAATCTTACTGATTTTTGCTGCCTTATGGTAAAAAAAAGATGACGGCAGTGTTTTGCCTATGAGTGGTTTTTTTACAATATGTGTAATATGAGTTGGATGTGGGAGAGTCAGATAACATTGCTGTAAAACATGAGACTGAGTCTTATTATTAGGACAGGGTAACCCATGAGGTTTAACCAAGTCAAACGGAATCTCCATAATGACTTCCCTGATATGCAGAAGAGATGTAAGGTGGGTCTTCAACTCTAAGAGGTAGAGATGTATGTCAGAAATGGTTTGAAGGCCAATAAATAAGCGGAGATAGCATCATCAAGAATAAGGCGTTTTCCTGCGACCAAATTCTGGGCCTCAAGATAAAACTTTGTGTGAACTCATTGAAGGATTTTCCCTGGTTAAGGATTATTCTTATATATGCCTGTTTATGGTTTGCTTGTGTTAAGTTACTCTTGAATTCCCAAAGCAGAGCAGTTTTTGCCTCATCCCTGGTGCAACAGGTCATTAACTGAGGTGCCATTTCGTCCTGTGGTAGGCGGCTAAGGTAGTTAGTCAATTATCTGAGCCAGTTGGTGATCAGTAGATTCCTCTATTGCACTTAGATAGTAGTACAAGAAGGAGAAGATGCTTTTTTTATTGAACATACTTGTCTTTGAAAGAAGTTTTGAAAGTTTACTGGGAGGGCTTGATGGCCAAATGACATGGATTGACACTGGAGGCGGCCCTTACAATGAAGAGAAAACAGTATCTTCTGATTTTTCTTGAATATGTAGGGCTTCCACTTCATTCCACAGGTTGTTTAAATATTTGATAACTAAATCTACTCGCTCATGGATGGCTCAAAATGCCGCTTTGGTAGCGAAGAGCTGGGTCAGATGCTTTACTTTAATTTGTAAAATGGTCTTATCATTCCAAAGTTTGAGTTAATATTGCTTGATGGCGAGCACTTGCTGTTCCAACCCTAGTACTAAAGAGGACAATTCAGCCAAATTTCTAATAATTTAAAAATGATTTTTTCTGGGAACTCAGGGTGCCTTGGCAGGGAGCACCAATTTTTTGGGACGAGGGGGATAAAATATGACTGTTTGATATAGTTTATGACAACTAAAGCCCCAGGATCAAGGATACTAAGAGTTGTACTTTATTATATTAAGTAAAAGTCTTCAAATAATGTAATCAATCCTTAACCGGTGTATCATTGTGTCTTTCACTATTTAATTAGCATTACCCAAAAATAACTGGTGAAATATAACGTATGTTTTTTCTCTCCAACAGAATTTATTTATCAGATCAGGGACTTACTCTTTGGGAATTTTCCATGCTCTTCCAAGTTGAGATCTATACTAAATTGCAACTGAGGGATTCTGCGACATTCTGGTTACTTCTGTCAAACAGTATTTGGTCGCCTTTTAGATTGGAGTTGACAATGTATTAAGAGGCTTAGATAAAGTTAATTAAGTTTTATCACTGACAGAAGTTTTGGCCAACCTTTAGATTAGGTTCAAATCCTGACATTATATTTACTCAAATGTTCAATTTGAGCTGGAATCTTGACGTGATAATTGACCTGTTGAAGTTGGATTGTGCCAATATTACTCCAACTGCAACATCACAGGCAACCATGAACAGGAATTAACTTTAATCAAATTTGAGTTGGATTGCATAAAAGCTGATATCACGGCTTCTCTTGGATTCAAAGGCAAATTGTTCAGATTGTTTAAGGTATAAAATTTATTTGTGGTATGCTGACAAAGGGATGGACTTTACTGAATCTCAAAGATAAAAAATAAAAATGAACAGACCTACCTGAACAGAATGAGTTGATTGCCAAAATGAGCAAGAAAAACACAAATGAACGAGATCACAACCAACCAGGTGGGACAGCGGCGAGCTGCTCATCTGACCATGGTGGAAAGGGAAGGGGGATTGGGAGGCTCATCCTCAGCATCAGATTCATCCTAGGTAAAAGCGCAGATCAAGGTGGAGAGCAATGGTGTGGGGTGGTCAGCGACATGTGATTGGAGAGAGCTGATGATCAGTTGGACGTGGTAATTACCTGCAGCAAAAATTGCACCTAGGTATCTGGAAAAGCAGTCTTCCACATGAAAGTGGATGGAAGGGAGCTGGGATAACAAATTGGCAGTGACGTGGGTGACTTTTGACTTGTATTTTGAAGCTTCATCCACTTTCTGGATGGCGGCAGTTGTTTGTTTGTGGAGGTTGAGGATGTCACGTTTTCCCTGTGGGGACAGAGTCAGGGCAATAATGGGAGGAGGGATACCCTCGGCTAGTATTGCCACTGACCCTGCAGCACCCTCGCATATGTTGCTAATATCTGGGTGATCAGCTGCTGCTACAGCGAGCTGGTGGACAGAGTGGAACACATAGGCGTCCAGCTGGAGGCTATAAAAACGCTGAGAGGTCTGAATGGGGTGATATACCTAAATAAATTCTTCAAATTGGACTTCCAAGTCTACAATAACATTTCCCACTTCATTTGGTTTTCATCCATTGCAGTCCATGGGTCAAAATGTATCGGAAATTGGGGTTGGTGCATTTATGGGCTGTAGCTGTCAATTGAGGAATAACGTGGGACTGAAATGTTATCCAATCTATCACCTTATTGGTTGAAACGCATGTAGCACTGGACTGAGGAGGGGCCTGATTGGCAGCTACAAGCGCTGCAGTGGCTGCAGGTTTTGGGGGAGGGGGGAAGGATTGTACCCCATACCAGAAAGGCAGTGGGGTGTGTGTCATATTGGGGGCCAGATGGAGGCAACGCAGGTCAGTCAGACGCAGCAAGATAGGGGCTTTATCCCCCTTGGGTTAAGACCATCTAGTACTAAAAAAAAGATAGGGGCATTTATGCTTTGCGTGATCCAACATGAAGAAAAATGGATAGATAGTCAGCACGCCCTTAACATATGCCCAGAACGGGTGGTTAAGGGCAGAAGGAATGATGGCGCAGGGGGAATTGACAAAGCAATTTTGTTGAAATTTGGCTTATTGTGGAGAATGCCTGAGGCCCAGCAAGGCAAGCGGCCCCATTGGGGACCACAAATTGAAGGATGGGGTTGGAACCATATGTGGCCAAACCTTCCATTAACTCCTGATGGAGCACCGTGGAGGAAAGTTGATTGGGTAGCCCCACAAACTGAACCGCCATAGTGGTGTTGGTGGGGATCCAGGTGCACGCTGTGGGTAGGGGTGCCCTGAAAAACCAGGGGAACGGTGGCTGCAGTGGCGGCATCAGCTTTGCAATTGAATCTTAGATCAACGTATCCCTTATAGGGCGGAATTAATAAACCCAGCCAGCAGTATCACTGCCTAGGCCATTTTATTAACGGCTTTCTTGGCATATGGTAACAAGTTCTCATATTTGACCAAAGGCAAAAATGCAGTTGGGAGTGGGGGATAACGAGTGGGCTGTGAGGCACAGCCTGGGCACAATGCAAGGTAAATGTTAAGATCCTTGGGAGGAATGAACTGACCTGAGGATTTGGTAGTACTGGATGAACCAGTCCAAGCTTATTTTCCCGTCAAATGGAAAACGCTGGATGGGGGTTTGCTGCTTCCCCACACAGGAGCAGCCAGCGGAGAATCTGAGGTCATTGGGAAAAGAATGGGAGGTAGTCGGTAGCCTTAGGCTTAGATAGCTTTTACTTTTTATAATAAAATCGCTTAAAAAGTTACTCCAAGCGGAAAGAAAAGTTTTTATTGTTTAATTTGTTCCCAGTGGAATAAAATATATATTTAAAGTAATTATACCAGTGGCAAGAGAGCTGAGAATAATAAGGAATGAACTTATAATAGTAACCAGCCTTTTTTAAAATGATTTATGTATCTCAAATGGTATTTGGCTAGGACATATTCTGTATGTAACGACCTTGTCATGGTAGGAGAGATTCCTTCACACGTAACCTTGTGGCCCAAAAATTTCAATTCTCCTGAAAACCTTTATAGTAGTATAGTCTTAAGAAAGTAGCATGCATACAAACAAAGGCTTTTCCATAATTGTTGAAAATTTTTTGAAGTATTGGAGAACATGATAACTGCTGATTTACCAGTTCTCTAGGCTACAAGATAAGGGTCTAAAATGGGACTCAAAGCTGAAAATCGAGAGGAATAATCAATAAAGATAAAAGGATGGAGTTTTAGACTTTTTGATTGAGTTAGAAGGATTTAATATTCATAGGGAAAGTAGTGACAAGATGCCAAGAAGACTTCCATGTCTCTGTACAATCAGGATCTTCCAAGTCCTTCTGGAATGATCGCCTAATTTTATTCCTTCATTGTCTTTGTCAAATATGTCCTTGTGACCACATTGATAGAGTCACGCCTTTTTGATTTGGATGTCATGGTGAAACTTTAGAAAGCTTCACATCAATTCCTAAGATAAGATACTTCTTAATTGGATTTCCCATTGGTGCCTTCAATGACTGGTTTCAATCAAAAAGCTCAAGAGAAGTCTTATCAGGTTTGATTTAAAAGCAGGGATCTCAACTCGCTTATTATTTTAAATTCTGACAATGCCCCCTCAAGATCCTGTCAGAGGGGAATGTAGGTTCATAGATACAAACAATGAACTCGGTTGGTCACTTTCCCCTGTGTATGTCAGCAAGATTTACTTAAATTATTCTTAAATTATGACATGGTAGGGTCTGACCTAAGAACGTTAGCTTGTTCTGCCAACCTACAGGTCAATGTAATAGGAAAAGGACTGAGTTTCTTAACTAGAACGTCGCAAAGAGGGTTGGCTGATATCAGAGTGAGTTTTTTACTTTTCTTATAGTGGTAATAATTCCCTGAGTAGCAAGAGCTTAAAGCCAGATAATTTTACCAGATAAGGCTTTATGTTAACCCTCAGTATTCAGGCGCCGTGGTATACAAGAAATCGTTGCATGCTACTTAGCATTCTAGGAGACACCCATATAGAGCCTTAAATGGGGACATCTTAATTATGTGATGGTAAATATATGATAATCTAAAAGGCACTAGGTAGATAATGGTTTTAACGCTTAGAATCAAAGGAGACATTCTTCTGAAAAATAGAAACAAGAGCCCTGTTATCGTTTTCCCCACTTGTTGAGGGATTATATGTGGTGGTAAAAACTTTGGTTAGCCCCAAAAGCAATTTAGTTCTTGGACTACCAGTAAAATGAAGTTAAAAACAATATCTGATTGTAGAGTTTCTGGTCACCCATGCTGAGTGAAAAGGAGTTGATTAAGGAATAGGGACATAGCCTTTGCTTTGGCAACTGGAACAGAATTCTCATTGACCCATTTGCTCAAAATGATAACAGATAAAAGGTATCCTTGTGCTCAAGTAAACCGGTGGGCAAAGGGCCCACCACATCAATGCTGACAATATTAAATGTACTTGATGGAGCCACAACTAAGTGTTCATACTGAGGTACTAGACCAGTCTTAAGTACAACTAGTCAAACGGGCCTCCTAAACTTCCTGGATAGTCTCAACCATCTGATCCCAATAGAGACTTTTCTTTAACCATTACTAAGTCTTTTTCACTGTTCTGTTTCCCACAATTAAAAGCCCTTTATAGATATCATCAGTTTATAAAGAAAGCGTATGAAAGAGACCCATCTCTCGTTAACTATATCATACATCATCTCTTTTAGAATCTGAGTTTCTTAGGTCATTTCCCAAAGCTCATTTTGGATCTCAGAGTTTCTAATTCTCATCATTCAGGCTGGCCAATTAGATCATAGTCAGTATTCTTTGGGGTTGCGTCGGCCAGCACAAGAACATGAAAGGTTGTTAGTATAAAGAAGAATTGCTTTTGTGAAATGGATAATGTAAAGTCAAAATCCTGTAATCCTAATGCCCACCTTACTAAGTGACCACTCAGGTCCTTTGTTTTTACAACCATATGAGCGAGTCATTATCTTTGATAGCGGTGTAATGGGTTCAATATAGATATGGCCAGAAACGTTTAGTTACAAGTAAAGCATTTAGTAACTTATGCTCAGTAACACTATTGTTTTGCACGTCCTTGCTCAAAGTCTTGCCAAATTAAGCAACTGGACGGTTGACTGGGATTTATCGTGTTGAGCCAGGATATCCCCAAAAGCAACATCACTAGCATCAGTGTATAGTAAGAATGGCAAGTTGAAACATTGGTGAACTAAATAGGGTTTAGTACAAAGGTCATATTCAGCTTAATAAAATCCTGTTCTTGTACAGGCCGCCACTCAAAAGGAACATTTTACTGTAGGAGATAGATGAGGGGTTCTGCTAGACTGCTAAAACCAAGGGATAAACTGCCAATAATAGCCCACCTGCCTGGTAATACTGTAATCCCTGAAGCTCTTGAGGTGTGACATTTTTTTTAATGGCAGCAACTTTATCTGGGATGGGCTGAATAGTCTGTTTTGAAATTTTGTGTCCAAGGGATTTATTTCAGATTATAAGAAAGAGCACTACAATTCCTTGAGCTTTATTGAGATCAGATTATAATAGTTTAAGGCTTTACAAAGAAGTTTCATATGGCCACTAAATGTTCTCAAAAGTACAATAGTATTATCAAGGTATACAAGGACACAGGATAGCTTCAGCTTCACCAGGATCCAATCCATGGCGCATTGGATGGTGGCGGCGTGATGCATAGACCTGGTGATCCCTGGTTGTCTTAAATAGCCCTTTTTTGGCTATTAGAGCACACTTAAATTGATATTAAGGTGCTATCTCTACTTGTCATTATTCACTAGTGACATCCATAATAGAAAGATATTATGACTTAGCAAGCAAATTGGAGAGATTCATCAATACATGCAAGGGGTAGCTGTCCCTCTGGTAATAGAGATAATCCTTCAATAGTCCATCTCTAAGCCATGGCTACCATCCTTAGTTCCTAACTGGCAAGAGAGGGGAGGCCCAAGGGCTATGGAAAGGCACTAGTAATCCAGCTTTTGTAGCTGCTAAGCTCAACAGCCACATGAGCTCCTTTGTCTTACTTATTTGGTAAAGATGGGATTGTATGGGTTGATAGTTTCCAGTTTTAACATGATGTAAAATGCCATGCATTTTCCAAAACATTGGTGGAGGTTGAGAAAAGTATGGAGAATTTTTAGTAATTGATCAACTTGGCTCCATTACACTAGTGAGCACTCGCCCATAAAGGTATCAATGAGAACTACCAGTGAGGCGATTCTAGCCCAAAATCTTTAGACTTTTAAAGTTATGTGCATCGTCAATGGCTTCTATAGGAAGTAAGCAAGGATAAGCGGCTGGGATATCGGGCCCCACTATCCTAGGCTTATCAGTAAGTTGACCAGCAGCACCAATATAAATTTAGCAAAGCGGGATCTGAAATTTCTAGGCAGGTCAGGATTTCCTTGAACAATATAGTTAACGCCTAATATTTTTTAGTAAATGCCTAAGTGGATAATAATAAGTACCCTTTCGTTGACGTTGACCTGGGACTTTGGGGTTATAGTATTCAGCCTTGACAAATAAATAGGAATGCCCTTTAGGCCGTCTACCACAGGAAGGGTGTCCATACTTAAGGGTCTTGGATATATTATTCAATTCTATTGATCCAACTATTGCTTTACATGAGGGTTTGTGGGAGGTCATATCCAATGGATCCCTATTCCAAATAGTAAAAAATTCTTTGTCATAGTGCATGATGACAGAATAGTCACAGACAAATTAAGTTTTGAGGAGAAGGTTGTAACTAAAGGGTTATTTAATGCAACGGCTGAGGTACATAATAACAAGTTGCCAAAGCGATTGGCTAGATAGTAGTAACCTTAATTGACTAAGTTCATTGTGATCCAGTTGTGCCGTCTTTAATATAGCAAGGAAATTCAGGAGCCACCTTAATGCGAATTATTAACTTATATTAAATGACATTCACAGGTGATCCACTTTTAACAATTGTGGACAGGAAATTTACTGAATAAAACAGCAAACCGTGTGACTAAGCTCCCATATTGAGGGGGCATTTTAAGAAACATAGGTATTTGTCAGAGGAAGATAAGCATTAGTATCCTTTACTATTAACTGGTACTAATTTATTTCCTCTAAGCACAATAACATAAGACCCATTAAGGTTGCTAAAGGTTCTTGAAGTGGTATAGGGATTTCAGCATGAAGTGCCTCATCCTTCATTTTAACTGCAGTTTCCAACCTCCTCAGCAAGTCTCTTCTAAAGATTCTTGGCACTATGACGTAATCTATTGCAGTAATTGCACTAAGGTTTTTTTTATTCTTAACAACGTGTACTAAAGGATAGCTGGTAGATTTAGAAGCTAAGATTTTGGAACATAAGGTGACGTAGCATTTTTATGAGCTTCCTTAAAATATTGGATAAAGTCAAGTTACTCTTCTAGCTGATCATATGTTTTGGTTCTCAGGATAAGATCCCAACGCATATATTACAGTGTTATGATGCCTTCCAGAAAAATATGTTTAGTGATAACTAAGGATTGTGCTTGATCATAAAATTGACTGGTGAACTCTAAAGGACTTTCTTCTCCGTTAATAAGAATGGCCATAAAAGCCTTATCTTGATTGGCAAAGGTCTGGTTGCTTCTGAACTCCTGTAATAAGGGTGGTAAAGACAATTTCACAAGTGTGAAATTCATCTAATGTGCAGTCATAATTACATGGGCCATGTTGTTTAAGCTGTAGTGGATGTGTTTCACCTTCTAACGGACAGTGACCTCCTCCATGAACTCTCTTAGTTGTATATGAAGGATGCAATGCTTTTCTGCCTGAGGGAAAATTTCTTTAAAACTAGGCTTAAAATTAGTCACAATAGGAGTGGAAAGGGTATTGACACAGACAATTGTGCAGGATTAAAATCTCAGTTTCCACATAGTCGTGAGGGGCCTGTTTATCAGGTTTTCATCTCAAATCCTCAAAAGCCTTTATATTATCCCAGTTTCAGTTTAGGGAGGTAATGGAGGTTTTATGAGCTATTTGCTCCTTTATTATTCTAAGGTTAGCGTGTTGGAGAAATAACAGGCACATTATATTAGCGAAGTGGGTGTGAATTCTCAACAGGTTTGCTCAATATAGGAGATGCAATTATCAGTGAGCTTGGTGAAAGTGCTGAGATTATCTATCTCATTTAAAAAAGGGCTCATTCAAGACCGTAGGGTCAAGAGGGACTCAATCCACTTGGAGTTTTCACCCCTTAGCCACATTGCATAATTGATCCTGTAAGTCATTGAGGGCTTTCAAAAACGTCCTTTTTTCATGAGTCTTTAAGGTCACCAGAATTAGGCGCCGTGGGACCTTTAGGTCCTTGGGGCCCTTTAGACCTTCACTTCCATAGCCGATTTAAGGCGAGTCTGACTTCTGGTAGTGTTGTTGGAGGGTTTGAATGAGGTCCTCAACTTGGTTGAGGCGTTGATTCCAGGAAGCCTCGAGGGGCTGTACGTTTTGATGGAGCTGGTCCTTAAGGTAACATGAAATTCCACTATCCAACATGGTAGGCTGATTCTGAGCTTTGGTAATTAGATGACAGTTCTCAACAATGGCCTCCCAAATGTCATGAACAAAGTAGGTGCCCACGTTATAGAAATCATCAATAATGGAGTGTAAGGTTATCGTAAGCCCCTGTTGTCAGGAGACTTCATGGTGGTGCAACCTAACTATTTGTAGAAGTTAAGTATGGTGGGATGGACGAAAATCTAAATATAGCGTTAAGTACCCAAGGTTAATTCTTTAAATGGCAGTATAGCCGATTTATATATATCCTGCATCATGGATGGTACCAACAAATTGTAGGAGCGACTAAAGCGGCCTCCCACAGAATATATTTTATTAGTAATTGTTGGATATTCTCGTTAAAGTTCTCGAACTGAAATTGAAATGATCATTGTCAATGAAGGGTAGAGTAAGCTGAAAGGTGGCTTAAAACTCTAAGCTTTCAGGCTGTATGGGAGGTACTGCATATTGAGAGGTGTTAATCCACCAAGCTACGCTTCTTGAACAATCAAAATCTAATTTTCTTTATTTTTATTTTCTCCCTTATTAATGATAGACATCTTCACTAAGACAGCTCAGAGCCCCTTGTAGTGAGAACACTTTTCTCAATGTAACAATTCTCTTTACTGACGCTGAAGTTCAAAAATGGGTTTAAAGCTTTAAACTAGTTGAGAGGTCAAAAACTAAAAGATAATGCGAAATAGACTACGTTATTAAGGAAAAAACATTGATGTTTATAGGACGTGTGGGGACTTTATGCCTCAAGGTCCCTGTGGCCCTGTAAAATCAGAATCTTCACAGTCTTCTAGATTAATCACCTGGTCAGCGTACTCATTGTTCTGCATCATCCTTGTGCCTGCAGAGGTGGGGGTCACGCTTTTCAAGGTTCAGGAAGTTTGGAAGGGAATTCCTGAAGGCATTTCATCGATTCTGATTCGTGTGATTCTTCCTGATTGTAACTTTCATTGGTGCTTTCAGGGTCATGTTTCATTTTCATAAGCTCAAGAGTCAACTTATTGAGGCTCAATTTGAGAGTAGAGATTTTAACTGGCTCATCATCGTGAGTCCCAACACTGGCCTTGCTTCTCCTTATCAGCTATGATCAGATGGGTCTTGCATCAACAGTATCAACATGGTGCTGGATCCCCATAGCACACCCCAGGTCAAAGTCATCTGTCACAAATACTTGAGCTTATTTTGTGAGGGCCATTGCTTTATCCTTATGATTTTTGGTTATACCTTCGAGTTCCTTTAAAGAAACAAGTGCATAATTTGGATGGGGCAATTTAAACTACACAACTCTGTCAGGTTTCCAAACTCATGTACTTCCCAAATCTCTTCCATATGAGTAAGCTGTACAAATGCGATCATTTGCCCCTTTTTTGATGAAAGCCTAAAGGAATTTAAGTTGGTAAGTAATATGCGGATCTCCTGGTCAATAGACGATACTATTCCAGAATTAGAGAAAGGTTCAGCCTCACCTATTGCCAGAAGGATTAAATTTCTCCCAACAGACCTTTGGGTAGCTCTAGTTTTTATATAGTTGATACTATACAATCTTCTCCAGGGTATAAACGCAGTCCCTAGAGGCTTTAAGAGGGATATCTTTGCTTAAAGAAATATTGGAGGTATAGGGGAACTTCTGTGCCCATTTGTTTGACAAAGATAGGGACTACAACATCGTTATAAACCACATTGATAAAATTATTATTATGGTTAAAGGAGCTTGATTACCCTTAAAGTAATGAATGGTAATGTTTGACCTAGGATAGTAAAAGTGACCTCCTCATAGTATAAAATAGACTTTAAAATTCAAGAACTCTAGTAACAACAAGAAATTGGTAGTTATCATTGAGAAGCACTATTGCAGGGGCCTAACCACAAGGAGCCAATCCTCATTGGTAGCGCGTTATATGTCCCTTCACTTGTAGCACTCATAGGCCCATCCATCACATATAATTGATGGCGGACCGTATTGTGAGCTATTATTGATCATATTTGTGAGATAAGGGAAATTTTAATTTCACTAGTGCCTCTGTCAACAATTGCTCAAAACCTAATATTTTTAATGTTTATCAATAAAAGTACAATCAAAAAAGTAGTGTGAATTCCCTTTATTTGCTTGAATGGAAGAATAAATGTCTTGATTAAGCATAGTATTAATATGTTCTCACACGTCAAGGGATTTGGGTGTTTAGGGTCCCAATCTGTAGTGCAACATAACTCCTTTAGAGGGCTAGGAATGTTTCTCTTAAGTATCTCTAAACTGATTGTGCCTAGCAATTTTAGGTGGCATAAGATTTGAGAATGACTCTTGTTTCATTCATTCCACGGCTTCTTATTTGACTTCTGGTGATGGTTAACACCATGGAGATGCTTTTATAAGTTTCCTGTATAAGGGTTATCTCACTTTTCCTTTGTGACTCTAGGAAAGGTCTGAATGCAAACTGGCAGTAGAGCGTCCCCCTTCTACTAACAGGGTTCTTTATTTGGCTTTCATCCTCTTGGATGGTTAAAAGGTTCACCTCATGTCATCATTTGGGTAGGAAGCTGAATAATGCTCTTTGGAGTAACAAATCTAACAAGTTGTTTTGGCTAGGTTGCAGCAACATCCAAATTTTTTTCTCAATGGGAAGGAAAGCTCTTCATGATTACTAGTACTATCCTAACTCGCAGACTATGGTTAGTTTAAGCTTCCAGGTTAAGTGGTATTAATGTGACTTTATACCTTTTTGGGTATCTAATCATGGATGGTGGATAAAAATCCTTAATAAGCGCTGGAAGTAAAGAATTGCGCAGCTCAGGATATTACTTAGTGGCGTTTTGAACTGAAATCTTGACGTTAAATTTTACCATGGCTTTTACACACAGCAACACCTTAGCAAGATGGTATAAATGTTCAGTTAACTTGGTAATAATTTTTGTTCTTAATTCTCAAGTTGATCATTTCACATTTTGAGTGAACATGCGTTCAGGAGATTCAAATTCTAGTAAACTGCGCTTTCCACGTCAGCAAAAGTCTAACGCTCATCAGATATATTGAGCATGATCAGTTTTTGGCTCTAATCAAATAAACAGTCAATCATAGCTCAGGCTTTAAAAAGGTTATTGGCTCCATACATGGTCATCTTATACATTTTCAAAAATGATTGCACATCTCTGTGCTTATCATGTTTTGAAGTTTTAATTGATTAAACCATTAATCCAGAATAAAAACTTCCTAATCCAGAGGTTACTGGAGCAACACTAACATGAGGCCCTGGGTTACTGGGCATGGTTGAGTTGTTTGGGATCTGGTGAAACTACAAAAGGAGACAAGGCAAATGATGAGGTGGGTACTGAATGCATAGGACGTCGCATTTTATTTTATAAACATCCTCCTCCTCCAAAGTTCTTCTCCAAAAAGCACTGGTCGAGTATGAGGCACAGTTTTACAAGGGCACTGAAATCTACTTTCCTGCCAAACGCCTGATTCTTTCTTTCCAAGTGGCTCAATTTTCCAGTTCCCAAAGGTATTTCTGATTGAATTGTTGCAATTCTGCGAGATCTCTCCACATGTCATGCACGCCAGTGTGCAGTTCATACAACTCATCCTTGTGGGAAGTCCCTGTGCCATGAAGTTTACAAACTTGTTAATACAGCTTATTATTAGATTTAAGGAAGTCTTTGCTATCTTGTTAGAGAACTTAGAATTAATCCCCGCTAAACTTTAATAGCCTGCTACATTGCTGGATGTTAAAGTTTGATCTGTTTGATCTCAGAATGGAGGCGTCTAGTAGGCTTTATGTTACTTCCCAAATGCTGTGCAGCCACTTTCATTTTTTATGTTGGACTTATTAGGCAAGATCGTCAACTGTCTCAGCATATCTAGTAATGTTACCTAGAGTGACATGGCCACACACAACTCCTCTTTAAGGTGTGTTATTCTAAAATTCATTAATTGATGACTCTGAAGTTGTCATTGGCTTGATATACTATGGTCAGCACACTCCAGTATAATTGACCAATAAGATCATCATGTCATTGTAATATTGCATGAAAAGGTTGTGATAGTTGGTAGCAGCCTTGCAAACACCCTGGAAACTGGATTAAAGCTACCTATTTAAGTCCCATAACACTTACACATTCTGCTGGCTTCTATTAAACACTATCATAATCAGGGCATGGTGATGAATAATGGTCAGTTGGAAATTTTTTATAGAGGGTTGGAGATACCCAACAAGGTATTGCTACATCTGTGCTATATTATTAGCTTGTTGTAGTGATTAATAATGATTCAGAAACCAAAAATTCTCATATCGCTGAATTAATGGGTCATAATTTTGGTAACAATAAAATTAGGTAAATAGTAGATTATAATTTTCATGAATAAAGTTTTGAGAGACCTGAAGTGACATTTTACCAATCTGTTTTAATTGTTCTATGGTGAATTTATAAGTTTTAAAAATTTATAAACAAGAAAACTAAGATTCAACTTCCTCCAGCTTCATTAAATTAGAAAGAGTGGGGATGTAGAAGATGAAGTATTACCTTTCCTGACATCTCTTCTCCTTGTGCTTCCATTGTAAAGGATAAAATTTATACTTTTTGCCATTAAAGCCCTATAGTGAAGAACACTAAAAATGTATTACCTATGGTTATTTATTTGATTTAATAGATTAAAAACTAAAATGACATTTTGCTTTTAGGTAGCATATATAGAAGTTTTATAATCAAATTTATCACTTACATAATAAAGTCTTAAGAAACAAGTAATTGAGCTTAGGAATCATTATTTATGGTATGAGAAATTTATAAATTGTGTTTTTTACTTATAACTTTTGACTTATATCTATTTATTTATTTGAGGCAAGCTTACCAGGGGACAGACATTACTGAAAGAGAGAAAGAAAGAAATATTGACATGGGGCCTGAGCAGGGTCAACTCCATCAAAGAAAGTTATCCACCTCCAGATTGGGACCTAGGTTTTTCTGGTTACGACATGGGTAAGGTTTTCGTGTTATTAGACCTACTAACCACAAATAGCTTCCTCCAGCTGGCACCTTAATCGATGTACAAAGGGTAGGAATCAAACTCAGCTTTCAGGTTGGTAGCCGTTCACCCAACTGACTCACTTTCCACCCCTTGACTTATAACTATTAAATCTATCATTTCAATTTGAGCTGGTCTCTAATTACTATAATGAATATGTAAACTTTACATTTTTGGGGGTGTCTTATCCTTAGTTATTATCATTTTCTAATTGTAGACAAAGCACTTTCATAAGGCAAAGCATCAATTCTTACATGAGAACTTGTCTATCTGCTAATGAATTTAGACATATTTTATTATATTTTTAAGATTATTACAACATATTTTATATCTGTGAGGCTCAAATTGCATGTCCTACTTATATAGTAAAAATCTTATATGTTATATGTGCTCCAAGTATCAAGCAACCAACGTATAAATTTCTTTTTTTAGTACTAGATGGTCCCAACGTATAAGTTTCTTTTTGTTTTATGGTATTCATATTTATAAAAAGAAAATTACTTTACTAACAAATAGAGTCTATATAAAAAATTAATGTCAGAAATATTTAACACAAAAAGTATGGAATGTAAAAAAGGTTAACTAAAATGCATTTTTAGTTCAAGGTTTTCATTACTAAAAAAACTTAACGTATGCATAAACATATCAAATGATAGGTATCAAGATTTTAATTTTGTGCATATGATAGTTAAAAAGGGAAACAGGTTTTTAGCTATGCACTAAGCAATAACACAATTTAAAATTACAGTAATCAAACCTATTGAGGGTGGCTGATCCCTCTCTTTCACAAATATCACTTATTATAACAGAAATTAAATTGAAAAAGAATTGAGAGAGCAATCAACTGCCATAATGCACTGCAATTTTATAGAGAATGGAACAAAGGCCAACCAACCAAGCGTAGGGAAGTCTAGCCACCCATCTGTGCGCAGCACATAGAAATGGACGACTTCCCTGCGCCAATAGTGAGTTTTATTAAGAATAATACTAAGGTCACTGAGATGGATGAACCATCTGCCAACCTTCCCACCGGCCCAAGCCCCAACACAACTAGAAATGGGGCAATCATTCCACCATGTATGCGCCAAGTAATGAACTGGTGACATTAATGACAACAAAATGAGTGAATGTGTCGATGGGTCATAGAGCCCTAACGAATAGCATGAATGATGGGGTCAACTCCCTAGGATTGATGCCCACCAACACCCAGATGACATGTGCAACCTTCTGGAAGTGAGGCCCAACGCTGAGAACAGCGGAGTCAGGAATATTCCCCAGTGAACCTCAATCATAAGGGGGGACTGGGGCCTCACAGGGTGAGAAAATTCTTGCCAATAATGCAAAAAACCTGGATGAGGTATTGGTAGGATCTGATACTGACTTGTATTCAAATAACGAAAATTGGCAATTTAAACCAATGGAGTCAAGCAATAAAAAGCTTTCTTCTGACATGGAGAAACTTACTAAATCAGCTCAGGGTATTCAGGTGAATAATAAGTCGGACGCCAATTCTGAAACAGCCCAGTTGGGGGGGGGGGGGGGGTAAATGGTCCCCAACCAAAATTGATTCAGTAGCATGAGTAACTCATTGGGTGGAACGCCCAATACACAATCGAGCGCAATCCCCAATGAAGGCATTCTGACAGGGGGCTATAGTTTGACAATGTATTGACAGCTGATCCTTAATATCCAATCACCAAACCAAGCCAATCCATTGAGGACCAACCAAAGTGGGAGTGACTCTATATCAGGGACCAAATCTGAGGGATTGGACACCTGAGAGGGATCAGCAAAAAAAACTTAAAGTATTACTGAAAGGGCGGAAACCCTGACACTGGTCAAGTTGATGGCCAGGGCCCCATTTAAATTTACACCAATCCAGTTAGACATGTTAGCACGTTGAGGTGTGTCCACCAGTGAGGTCAAACAATGGGAGGCCCTCCAGTTTCCATACTCTATGGCAACTCGTTGGTCTCTAAAGGAATCAAGCCAGCCATTGCAGCTATATGGCGTGACCATAAATTTTCCGCTGGAGTGGCCAAACGCTGGCTCAACACCCAAATCTCGATTGATATGTCAGTACAATTCAAGGCATCCCAAGTTTGAACTGAAGATGCCCTGGAGTGGATGAAAATCCCCGTGGACTAAAGGTGATAGAGGCCGCCATCCGCGAAGATTTAAAACTGGTGGATGCAAAAGCCTGGATGGAGGCCGGCATCAACCTATTAAACGCGATGGAATACAACAAGGCAGGCATTATGGCATGTTACGCCCAAGCTGTTGGGAGCTTGGGCTTCAACCCAATAAATTTAGCTAAATATGCTAGACATTTCCCGAACACATCTACAGCCCTCAAAAGGGCCAAACACTCCATTCTAGTGGACACAGCGCTGGAATGGTATAACACTACCTTCTCCTCAGAGGAGGCACTACCATGGATTGTGGCCAGGTTTAAGGCAACCAAGGCCTTACACTGGTCATATACCCATATTCCACCTGCCACCGCATCAGACCTTAGGAAAGCGGGCTGGACAAAGGAAAAGGCAGTGGAATGGGGACCCTTTCAGGATTGGTTGCCAGAAGAGGCCATCAACTGGTCTGCCAACAGATTCACACTGATGGAGATGAAATACTGGTTCTGAGTGGGGGCCAGTATGGACCTAGTGCATGAATGGGCAGAACTGGGGGTGACCAAGCCGATTCATGAAACCCTTGGAGGCCGCCCATTTCTGATCACAAAGTGAAAAATCTGGCACGATGCCACAACACTCACCAAGGCTGCAGACTGGGACACAGCGGGATTCACCCCCCAATCAGCCCAACCATGGATGGAGCATGGAATCTTGCCACAGGCAGCAACAGCGATAAAAGGGGTTACAACCCCCAGAATTGGGCTGAGAATGGCTCAAAGCGGGGGTCCACATTGAAACTATCTGGGATTGGAAGCAATCCTTCCTGGAACCAATGATAGCTGCCCCATATGCCGCCAAAGGCTTCACCCCTTCAGAAGTGTTTCAATGGTGTGAAGCGGGGGTTCTGGTGGACATGGCACAGGTATTCACAGATGAGGGGCTGTAACAGCATTACTGTAAGGGACTGGTGTCAGCGTAGCTCAATTATGCTGGGGGTCCTCCAACAATACCTCCACCCAACGTGCGGCCCAGAATCTGATCTCAAATGGTACCAACTGGGGTTCTTGCCAGCGGATGCCCTATAGTGGCAGAGCCTGGAGATCGGAGTGCAAATGGATAAAAGTATCAACTGCCATGGTATCAACAGTTGCCAACTCGAAGTGTTCCTCAGCCAGGGTTTCAGCCTCAATGAATCAGTAAGTTGGATTCTGAAGGGAAAGACCCCCACTGACGTACCCAAACCAAGCGCAAAATCAAAATTGTACAGCGCAGCGGTGGCGCATACTGAGGACAACACCGGGAATGGATTAGTGAGCCACATTGAATACATCCATCAATTGATCAGCAGGGGCTTTACAGATCGCCAGGCACTAAAATCATACCTTAAAGATGCTATCCAAATCCACCTATAACTAGTGGAGGAGGAATAATGGTCCTATTTAATTCTGTTAATTTACCAGAAACTAGATGAAGACCTAGCTGGAGGGGACTTTGATCATCACTGGGTCCCCAAACAGGGCTATATAGATATAGCAATCCCAGGCGAGTTGGACCGCAAGAAGCTCCTTTAAATTGGCATCAAGTACAAGGGGATTTATCTGTGAATGGAGCCGATCAGATACGCCAAACAAACGGCAAGGTGGATTACCTTCCAGAACCTCCCCACCGACTGCAAATGAGAGTAGGTGCATGAAGCAATCTGGACTGGGTTGTCATACTATGGGGAAATACACGAATTCTATCAAGCTGGTGGATATTACACCACGAAGTGCCTCCACCTTGGACAGTGGAAGCACTGTACAAACTGGCCCCCTGGATGAAACCAAATAAGATTGCTCTACCCAGATTCATCCGCCAGCCCAGCCTTGATAGGGTAGTGTATGTCAAACAGTAGGATGCCAAACAAGTGTGCTGGTTCTGCTATCAGACTTGTTACACTATGGTTCAATGCCACCATCATAAAGGTAGAACTAATTGGGAGTATGAATATGACCCCATTGGGGGAATTACCAATGTGGGCACCAAGACCTTCCTCCAACTAAAAGCCAGAGAATGGATCTTGTGAAACTTAATGGAGGTAGTGGATATGAAACGCCAACAACAAGAATTAGACCTGGCACACAGAGAGGCGTGGGAATGGGAAACGGCAAAACAACCTGAAGCAGATGACAAACTGTTTATAAATCTAAACCCCAAATCTTACGCAATGGATGAGGGAACCAGCCCAGGACCAGCAGAGAAACGTCCAACCCAAGCGTAATGGATGGTCCAGGAGGAGGAGAGATGGCAGAAGGCGAACCCAAAGAAGTCTTCCAAGCATGGGTGGCCACAGGATTCCAACAAGTTTAAATTGAAATCGAAGCCTGACAAGATGAAAGGGAATAAAAAAATGAATTGGAAGTCATCGGTGAATGAGCCCAAGGTGACTGGAGAAAAATTTCAGGAAATTCAAGATTAACAAAATTGGCTGGGCAATCGCTGAAAAAAAATTGAGTTCTGCTGATAAATTGAATGAAGGGGTGTGAATCCAGCCAATGGATGAGGGCAAATCCGCTGGTCCGCCTAAAGAAAATAAGGGGCACCTGGACCCAATCATAAAACCATCCCCATTAACCATTGACAGGGAGACAGAGATGGCGACCAAATTCCCAGTGCACAGGATGCCCGGGAACATAATCCCAGTCCCAACCAACTGACCCCAAAACCAAATATTGCACCCCGCCAACCATTGACACCACCACCAATGACCAACCTGACCTCTGTACGTGACTTGATTCACAACCCAAACAATACTAAACCTCATAGTAATGGGTCAGGCAGCTGGAAATGAGGATAGTGACTACAAATGCTTGGGGATGGCAAGCATACAAACAAGGAGGAGGAAGATACCACTTAAAAACTAATAATAATATTGACCTAATTTTTATCTCATAAACACAAGCTGGTAACCAAAAAGAAATGGTGCCAAGCTCGAACTGCGATGTGAAAAACCATCCATGGTCTCACCAGATAGGCTACCAAGCCCTATGGACGGACCACATGGCAATAGTCACAATGGATAAGAAAATAGACCTGGAATTCGTGGAAGAAACTCACGCCAGTAGGATCTTGATAGAGACAGCTACAAACAGAGAGACTGGCAGGAGCATACAGGTGGTAGCAGTCTACGACCTGCCAAAGCTCCACAAAAACCGTATTTTTTGGGATTTCTTAGTGGAAGTGCCATCCATAGTGATGACCGTAATAGCAGGCGACCTGAACTGCTGGATGAATGCGAGTCAGGATACATACCCAATGAGAGAATGATCCAACAGTAAAGCTGACGAGATGCTCAATTACCTAGTTAAATTGGGGATGTGCCTAATGATTAATGAAGAGGACGACGACCTGGCCAATCTAACGTGGTGGACATATGATGCCACTGGATCCCCACTGTCAGGATCATGGTTAGACTACATCCTTGTATCATCAGACCTCAGGCTGATGACGTCCAACAGCAAGGTTAGCATAAGTGCCAAAAGCGACCACATGGTCATCTGGGTGGAGATCAACCTTGAAGAACCTCCAAGGAACCACAAGTGGCAATTGGCACCAGCCACATTGAGGAATGGGGATTGGCGCTGAATGGTAGATGTGGGACTGGATCAGCTAATAGCGCATCTGGACAACCACCTGCAGCTAGACCCGCTAGAAAGATAGACCCAGATCAAAATGAAGATGAAACATGATATTATGAAGTTTGAGAAAGTGACCTCCTACAAGTGAACAGCTGCCGTGAAGCAACTGAAGTATAAATTAGAAAGCCTGAGGTGCCCCCTCCCTGACAGCGAGGACTGATGGAGCGAGTACCAAACAATGCATAAAAAATATTGGGCTATAATAATGAAACAAGACTCAGAGAGATGGACCAATGCAACTTACCAATATCAGAGCTTAACAGGGACGATGAACAAAGAGGGCCTTAAACACCTCAAGGAAATCTGAACTAAGGCTAGGGGACGGGAAGTGGAGACAGCGGATGGGGAAGTATCAACAGACCCTGAAATGATCAAGCGTGAAGTTGAGCTTTTTTATGGTGATCTATTCTGACAGCGAGAAATGAGCAAATTGGTGACTAAAACCCTTATTGACCTGGCCAAGCTGGCATTGGGTGGTGTACGCTGGAAGATGTCACCAAGATATCTGCCAAAATCTCTATCAATGAAGTCAAGAGGGCGCTAAAGGAGTCGCCAAGAATGAAAACACCAGGACGCAACTCTATGTGTGCAAAAATATACAGCATATTTAAAGACCACATCGCGCCAGAGCTCAAAGCCCTCTTTAACTACTGTTTGACCCACGGCAAACAAGTTCCGGGAGGAAATGAGACCCAAATTGTACTTCTGTACAAAAAAGGCCTCAGATGCCAACTTTGGAACTGGCGCCCAATTGCACTATCAAACGCCGATTATAAACTGCTCATGCGCATACTATCTAATCAGCTGATGGCAACAGCACCACGCACGCTCCATAGGGCCCAACACGGTTTCATTAAAGGCCGTAGTATATGGGACAGCATAGGTTCAGTCCAGAGCATAGTCCAGGATATGAGGGGCATCAAATAAGGATACCTTATGTTCCTCAATATGGAAAAGGCATATGACCGAGTAGCATGATCATTCCTACATGAGGCACTAAAGGCAGTCAGTATCCCCAACATGTTTCAGGCATGGATAATGACATTATACTCAGGTCTGTTAACAAAGGTTATGGTTGCAGATGGCGCAACCAGTGAAATCTCTGTCAGGAAAGGTCTCCGCCAAGGAGACCCCATGTTACCAATACTCTTCAACTTTGCAGCTAACATTCTACTGGCATCAGAGGACACAAAACTTTGGGGTCTAGTCCACCCTAACCAAATGCCACTAAAGATGCTAGCATTCATGGACAATACAGTTGTAGGAATAAGCTCCTCAACTGACCTCCAGGGCACCGAGGTTCTATTAAACCTTTACCAGCTTGCATTAAATGCAAAAAAAATTTGCTGAAAAACCTCAGTGATGAGGGTCAGCAACCTGAACTTCAGCCCGCCAACTAACACAACGCCGATTATGAGCTCCCAGATAGTCTGATACCTTGGGATACTCTTCAATGACAAGGGACCAGCTGTAATGGAGACTGAACAAGAAGTATTGACAAGCTTATAATTCCGAATGTCATTATGGGAAAGTGCCATACTATGCCTCGAGGAGAAAGTGCAGGTGATAATTGTCTTCATCTTCTCAAAGCTATGGTATGTTAATCATGTGCTGCCAATGATCCTGAACCTAGAGAAGAAAATCAGGTTAATGCTTCGAACTTTCCTGTGGTTCAAGGAGAAGGTGGCACCAATTCCACTAGAAGTCCTGTCAAAACCAAAGAATGAAGGAGGCATGGGCCTACTGGACTTTGAATCTCATGCCCGGCGCATATGGGGGAAGTCATTTCTGAAGCTAACACAGATGCACATGCGCTGCCCAACTCTAGCATGGGGCGTGAACTGGGCAAGGGATCAAGGCCTCCAAGAGCCAGTCTCCACCCAATTGTTACACAAATGGATGGTGAACCACCCAAAGTTAACCTCACGAAAAGGAGCCCCGCACTACTGGTGACTCTGCAATTGGGCTGTGTGCCAGGGTGGGTGGTCATTCAAAAAATTGGACTGAGAGGCTGACCAAATTTAAAGGGATGTCAAAGCATATAATTTCTCAATGATTACTGCAGCAAGCTGGGAGGAATGTAACCAAATCGCCAATGATTATACAACCAAGTCAATCAGAATTAGGTACAAACTGATGCTGATAGAATATGGGGATCTGCTCCTGAAACTGGGGTGCAATCCGCCCACCCACCCACGAATCCTTAATGACTGGACTACTAAGGGCCACAACACCAACTACCCAACGAAGGAGTTGATTTTGGGCCTGAACACCCGCTTGGTTACAGCCAAACAGCAGTCAGTAACATGGCAGATCCTTAATCAGGCATTAAAATTGGGCAAGCACAGCGGGCTGGATTACCAGCACAAAGAATGCCCCATATGTGCCAAACTGGAAGCAGATGTAGCACATTGCTATTATGAATGTGCCATGTTCAAAAAATACTGGTCCACGATGCAATACATCCTATCAGGTGATCATTTGCCTCCAGGTATACATCCATCGCAGGACCTGTTCTTTACAAAAACCCTGAGAATGGCTCCAATCCAACTATGAGCCTTCATTTACCATTATTATGTATGGGTAATTCACTGTGCACTTGTCACTAAGGTTATGAGCAACGAGCGCCCCCATCACAGAGGTTTGTTATTGAAGACCATTTGGATTATCTCCAATCAGCTCTGCTGGATCTCAAAATTCTTGCGCATAATTCCTGAGTGTTATAAGGCCACACGTTTGGCTTTCCCCACCGGATTGCTAATCACATGTGATGAAGCTACTAATTTGTCTGAGAATAGTATGGCCTGTAAGCCCGCTGCTGCTAGAACTGTGGCTAGCGATGGTGATTGCTAATCAGCAATGGTCAGAGGTGCTAGAACTCTAGTGGTCCAAATCCTCAGTAATTTTACCCTCAGCCAGATTGCCTGTATTCCGCCCTCCCCGCTTACTTTCCCTTAAATTTAATTAATAAAGTATGGAGTTTTAAAAGAAAAATTGAGGGGTGGTTAGCCAAGCGGGTAATACTGCTTCCACCCCTCTTGCAGGTTTTGAATTTGAAACCTGTACTTGATATAAAATATTTTTGGTGTGGTATATTTGTCTTAAGGTCGACCCACCTTGAATAATTTTTTAGAGTGGGTAATCAAATCTATAGCTAAAAAATTGACATAAATCAATTTTCATGCTTAATAACTAGAGTTACTGATGAGCTATACAAGAACTTTTATACATAAGCTAAAATGAGTTCAAAAATGATGATATGTATAAACATATAATTTAAATAGATTTATGTTGTGATACCTGATATAAGGTAAATTTATATTAGTTAGTTAAACTATTAACACTTTAATGAATTGTATACTAGTTTGTAACAAATTTTTATTTGTGATATAGAAAAGTATAATGGATTTCATTAAAAACTAAGATTTATTATCTACTCAATATAGGATATCTAGCTTAATAATTATTCAGCATACCATTAGTTTGACCATATTCAATATGGCTTAATTATCTATAAAAGTATTTAACATAAGCATTTAATGTCTAGTAGTAACGTAAAATAAGTATAGTTTATAAATACCTATTTTCTATAGAACCAGAAAGTTACTTCTACCAATTGATTTATCTTTATAAAGCCTGATTCTGGATTTAAGTTTATTCCTTGTATCAGTGGTATATGATTAAATGATATATATCAAGTTTAAAGAAATGTTGTACATAAACCACTATTTCTATTACATTAAAGACTCCCTGCTTGAGTGTGATCTCTAATACTAAAGCCAATTTTATTTTTCATTATAAAAGATTAGATACAGAAATATTAGATTTTAAGTATCTGACCTCTTTCTTTTTTTAGTACTAGATTAACCCAAATATCTGACCTCTTTCATTTGGAAAAAATTCACAAATTAAAGAGAAAAGGGGAGGATGGATAAATTATTGAATTTATAAATGATATTAGGTTTAGAAAATAAGGGGAAGCGGCTTTATTTTTTAACTAGGATAGAGGGATAGCACCACAAAATAAGTTTAAAAGGGGGAAATGGCTACCTTATAAATGATATGATAGTAGGGATTGCTCTGCAACAAAGGGTAATAAGCTAATCTGGAAAACACAACTGTATAAAGTAGCAATCTGAAAGGCATGGGTGTCATCAAGTTGCTACATATTTTACAAGGGCAGGTTAATAAACTAAGAGAAAAAGACCTAGAAAATGGGGAGCTGTATGGCTCAACTTGAGACTTCTTTCTTTTTAGCACTAGTGGTGCCCAACCCAAAAAAGAGAGTTGAGACTTCTTCCCTTAACTTCTAACAATCCATTTAATGTCTTCTGATGGATGCAAGAAGCCTCATTCACCAGAAGCCAGATCATAACACATGTGAACTCCAGACCAGAAGGCAATATATATAAAAACATTGAGGGTATTGTTTCATATATATAAGATCTATAGTTAACATATAATAAGTTTATTCAACACCCTTTGAGGAAAATAGTGAACCTATTTACTGTACTGTCAGATTTCACATTAATTTAGGTGATACTTTGGCTTTAAGTTTTTATATAAATTACTTTAATCAATGTCAACTTTACTATTGCTACTATCAACATCAGTTTATATATTGATTTTTGTTAATTAATAAGGGTTAAAGCCCAAAATTATTATTATAATTTGTTTACCAATGTTTAATGAGTTTGAAGCCTAAAGCACAACTATGCTTATATTTTCAAGCAATAGGCAATTTCAAATGGTAAAACTGAGTTTACGACCTAAAAAACTTAGGATGAATAACCCCATTATTGCTCCAGTGCCAATAAGACAGGGAAGAATTCCCATACCAATGTCAGACGATTAGAGGTACAACTTGTTAGTAAGAATAAAGGGTGGAAGGCGAGTTGATAGGGCGTACAGCTACCAACCTGAAGGTTATGGGTTTGATTCTCGCCCATTGCACATTGATTGGGGTGCCAGCTAAAGGAAGCTATTGGCGGTTAGTAGGTCTAATAACACGAAAACCTTACCCATGATGTAACCAGAAAGATTTGAGTCCCGATCCAGAGGTGGAAAAACTTTCTTTGATGGAGTTGACCCTGAACAGGTTTCATGTCATTTCTTTCTTTTGGTAATGCCTGCCCCCTGGTCAGCTTGCCTCAGTTAAATAAACTTGTTAGTAAGAATGCTCTGTTGTCAGATAGTTTAAATTTTTTTACAAACTCCGCGTCTAATCCTTGGAGGAGCCTTCTCAGCCAGGGTAATGATTTTACTCCTTGTATTCAGTTTAATAACTCTCATCAAGATGAGAAGATTATTTTGATCCTTTGGTGGAATAGCTGAACTAAAGTAAAAGTCCTCCCCCACACCAGTGTGGATTTAGTACAACTTCTTAAAGGTAAACAGCCCCTTTTTTATAGACTTGAAGGGGGTCTAGGGGAGCAAAAATAGTTTATCATCCAAATGTTACTCAAGAACTCCAGTAATCGGCCAAACTGAAAAAAGTTATTATGGCTGAATGGAGAGTTTACATTAAAATGATACTCATAATTACGACATCCTAGCCATTGATTTAACATCTAAGATAAATCCTTAATGAGGTAAAAAGCTTGTCAAGTGGGGGACTGTGTATACTTACCAACGTTTATGAATTAGATTGTCTTATCATGTATGATTAACCTTATGTTGCTTAAACATTTAAAAAATGCTTATATATATGTAGAGACCTTATGATCTGTAAATGTTGGTGATTATAACCACTATGCTTTGATGCAACTCCCCCACTATCCTTTGATGCATGGCTGCTTCCCCTTTTGGGTTGGGCACCACTAGTGCTAAAAAGCTTGTCAAGAGTGATGATAGGCTAAATAGTCATTTAGCCAAATTGAGATATCCTCTGCTTAACCTGAATCCCCCTAATTCCCAATATTAGCCACAAAATAGCATAAATACTAGGAGGCGTTAATTTAATAAGGGCTTTCTTTCTGAGCCGCAGTTCTGATTAAATTAATAAGTTATTTAAATCCAAAGGTACTTGTGGTTTAACATTTTTACCTTAAAACCTTTAACAGCAGCTAAAGATATTTTCATACTAGACCCTCCACTATATTGTTAAAATCATGTGCCAACAGCACCAGAAAGCACAAAAGTGCCAGGATTACAACAATAAACATAATATCATCTTTATACTAAGCCCAAGGATGTATTATTAACGTTTAACTCCTCTATTCACTCAAATAACAACCTTATGCCGCCTATTTTACCTTACTGTCTGTTGGTTTAAATATGGCAGATAATGGAAACCACTTAACTGTGTTACCATATTGTGCTCAGTCCATTTATCGATGATGAAGTTTGAATTGCTCCAACTCTGAACCTGGACTGTAACATCACCTATATTTCCAAATCTACTTCCATCCTCACACATGGTATGCGCCTATCCCTCATCATCTGGAAAATTCCCCTATTTGTTAAATATTTGATTCTGCTCTGGTACTATTTAAAGTACCATTTAATTATTAATAAATCTACGCTTGATTTTGATAAATCTTTCATCATTTTCCTTTGCCTAGTTCTAAAAAGATATTTTGCCTGCTGTTAAGCAGAGATTTGCCTTGATGATGAATTTTTATTTTGCCAAAAGATTCTCCTAGAGACACAAAGTCTTGTAGGACATTCTTCTCGTGCTAACATGATTAAAAATTGTGTGACTCTCAAAGGAACCAGCATTAAAATATAATAAAAAAATATGATCCTGTTGATTTTCCCAGGTCCCATCTGAGGCTATCTGGTGAAGGCATACCTTCATGATGGATAATACCAGCAATAAGAAGATTGTACACTAAAAGATCCACCTAATAAAAACATTATTCTTAAATTTAATTAAACAGTCCAGTCTTACCAAGAACTGTTGGAGTAAGTGAACTACCACTTTGCCTGGCTCCCAAACTGCTTGATAAGACTTTCTCAGGTCAAGGATTCATTAGTTAACTTGGACGTCTGTCTACCGGAGAATTAAACAAGAATTCATTAAATTCAGATGCTAAGATAACAAATTACCCTTAAATTAGGATGTGGAGTTAAAGACCCACCTCCCTATAGATAATTGTTGGGCACTTTTTCACTATAGGAGCAAATACAACAATTTCAGAGTGAGCAGGATAATCTACCACTTGGTTTCAAGGATTAATTAATTTGATCAAGCAACATGATTCAGCACCATCTCCAGTTCCATGTAGTGAAGCTTTGTGCATTTCTGACACTGGTCAAAGCATCCAGCTTGACTGCCGCGGCGCCATCTCTAGTTTCTTTCACCAAAGACCCCTGAGAAGTGTTTGAGCTTACTAAAGCTGACAAATTTGGAAGTTACCAATGCTGAAGTCCAAGAATATTTTGAGTTCAATTTTTCAGCTGATCTGGAACCATTTGATGAGCTAAATAGAGTAGCTGAACCAGATGAAAGTCTCACTGTTTTGTTTCACAATGCACCTCTCTTCTCTGAAGCTGAAGTTAAAGCAACCAACCCAAATGCCTCAGCGTCCTTTCCATTTCTCTGCGCAATGCTCCTTGTTGTTTTGCACTGAAAAAAACAGCCAACATAAATACCTCAGCGCCTTCGCTGTCTCCCTATGCCAAAGCTTCTCGCTGATCCAACACCAAAATTGGAGCCATTAAATCTTAACAAGAAAATCTCAAATTTAGTTTTGTGGCTTCGCTGGAACCTCCCCTGTGAGCTAAATGGTACAGCCAACCCAGCTGACTGTCTTGCTACTCTGTTTTCTGACGCTAAGGCTCACAGCTGCTCAACCAGGCCAGCTGAACAAAATGCTTTGGCACTAAATTTATTTTTCATCAGAGGTTACTATAAAACCCAACTGATTACTTAGGCTAGCTGAGCTGAGTGGACTAGAGACCAATACACTTTTCACTAACATCAATAGCTTATTTTTAACCTTTATTTATTAAATATTATTTATTACTAAAAAAGAAAACGAGGCAGGTTAAACTTGTGAAAAAATACCATGTCAAGGTTTTTATATCCTGTGCTGGTTTTGAACCTGCTTCAACAAAACCCATCCCATAGTGGAGCAGGATTTATTACAAGAATTGTTTGAGTTTTCTGCCAACGTCATCAAACTAAAATTTCTTGATGAAATTTGAGAAAAATTAAGGATTTTAAGAAGCTGCCTCCAGACAGCCTTTTTTTAAGATTAGCTGTGCCCAAAATCTTCTGCTATCACCAATCTGTCAAGTGGTTAACTTGACGCCTACCAACCTAATTTTATATCTACCCATCAGCGTCACAAACATCCATCTACTCAAATTATCTTTGCCATCAAGATACCTGCTGACCAAAGATTTTCTTAATCAGATGCCTGCAAACTCATCCTTATGTTCTCAAGGATTATTCTGAGTTTTTTTCCCTGCATCGTATTGCTTCCTCAATCCTTGGAGCTGCTTTTGGTTTCAACAGCAGGTCAAGTTAAATATGTTATACAGATGCTTTGTGAAGCTTTGTTATCATTTTTGCAAATGCTCTTCTCACTTTATCGTTGGTCCTGTCTGCCAGAGATATCCAAGTACTGCCTACACTCTCTCTGTTCATTGTCTACCTCAACTCCCAAGCAGGTGCTACCAAATATCTTGGCCATTACATATACCTCTTTGTGATTGCAATGCTAAATTCTATTTTAGTTTTTAAATTACACTGACTACCTTTTATCCTCACACTCAGCTCTCCCAAACTAACGCTGAAATGAAGGTTGCCATTCCTAAGCCAAGTGAACTAACAAAACATTGTGATCCCCGCACCTTCAAGATCAAGTTTTTATGGGCAAATTAAATTTTAGGGATACTCTTTCCTACTACAACTGCTTTCATATTAGGAGACTGAACATCAACTATTCTCGTTGGGCTGACATCTAACCCAACTACCTTATTTATCACTTCCAGCCCAGCACTGATATTTAGGACCTTAACAAGGCTGGCTGATACTGGCAAAACATTGTCACCCTCAGTCAAGGCTTGTAGGGGCTATGTCATACATCACCTTAGTTTAGGTAAATCCTCCACTTTAGAGTTAAGTTATATTTTTAACTTAATCAATGTCCACTACTATTATTAAAATCAACATTAGTTTAGAATTACTATAAGATTAAATCATATTTAAAGCCCAATATTAATATTATCTATCCATTCTTGTTTTATCAATACTAGTTTCTGAAATCATTAAAACACTTATATTTTCGCACTAAACAATTTCCTATGGTAAAACTGAGTTAATGACTGTACAAAATTGGGATAAATTGCCCCATTAGCGCTCCACTGGCGAATAAGATAGGTAAGGATGCCTAAACCAACATAATATCTTCTCAATTATAGGCCTGAGGCTATACTCAACGTTTAACTCCTCTATTCACCTCATTACCAACCTTATTCCACATATTCTATCTTACTGTCTGTTAGCTATAATATGGCAGATATTGAAACCATATACCTATGTTTTTAGCACTAGTGGTGCTCAACCCAAAAGGGAGAGCCGCCATACATCTTTATCTGCAAATAAGTCAAGCAATTGGATTATCACAAAAATAAAAAATTCTTATATAGCCCCTAAGTTAACAGCTTAGAAAGCCATATCAGATGGTGAGGAAGCTTTGGAGAAACTTTTGTTTGGCGCCTGATTTATCTGGTGGACTATGGCGAACAACATAGGGGTGGGGCATCAGTGGCATGTGACATAAGGAGGTAGAGTTGTGTGTTTTCTTCATTAATGAGGCCTGCGGTGTCCATTGTCTCAACATATTGAGAAAGGTGATGCTCAACAAAGGTGATGATTTTGTCACAGAAGTAAATGACTTGATGCGCTGGTGGGTTTGATAATAGTTGTGATCAAACATTAAAGTTTTAGCTGTCACTGCAGGCGCAGCTTGCACCGAATGCAAGCTCTTTGATTTTGTATTTGGCACCTTCATCAAACTTATGATGAAAATTTGGGATGGGAATATCCTCAACAAGGAGTTCCATCTCCCCATGGAGTTTTTGGTGGAAAAGGGTGTTGGCAGGGGCAGATGTGGCATCAACTGCTGAAATCACTTAACTGTGTTACCATAATCAATCTCAGTCCTACTTTGAATGATGAAGCCTAATTACTCCAACTCTGAACCTGGACTGTTCCATCACCTTCTGCATTCCCAAATCTACTTTTATCCCACACATGGTATGCGCCTATCCCTCATCATCTGTATTATTTCCCTCTTTTGATTTTATACTTTATTCTATTCTGGTACTATTTGTGCACAATTTAATTTTTAAAAAGTTCATGCTTGATTTGATACATCTTTCATCATTTTTCTTTGCCTAGTTCTACCTAGATATCTTTCCTGCACGTTAAGCAGATATTTGCCTTGGTGATGAATACTAATTTCACCCAGATATTGGCTAGCTTTGATTAGAGATTTTTCCTGCATTTTTAGCAGAGATGTGCCTTGGAAACTACTTTTATTCAACTAAGAGATTGTCCTAGATACATATAGTCTACTAGGAGATTCTGTTGGTGCTATTATAATTAATTGTCGTGTAACCTTTGAAGGAACTGGCTTTTAAATTTAAGGAAAAATAATTTATACCCTGACTGAAACTTTGATAAATCAATATTTTGACACTTATCCATTTGATAGAAGAACATAATCTGTAAATCCATGTTGCAGATACCACACAAGAGGTTTTCCTCGCCTATTGGTTGACTTAATAATTATATATTAGTAGATTTTAGTAATCAAGATATAAACCTTTTATATTTTTGAAAGTTTTAACATGAAACGTAATATCAGGTACATCCTAGGAATTACAATTATAAATCATCTGTCCAGAAATAAAAAATTTGATAGTTTATAAAAAATGTAACAATTATCTAAAGTATTATGATAGTATATCTATAGACAAAATAATCCAAAATACATAGCTTCAACCTCATAAACTAAAACTAAAATAGACTATGACGATCCAAAGGTATTTATCTACAAAAATCGTCACTAAAATGATCCAAAGGTATTCACAATTAAAAGCCACCCGCCAAGATTAAGTTTTGCAATTACCTCCTATTTTCATACGTCTTAATTTTTTCAAAATATTTGCCTTAAAAACCAACGCAATCTAGATAAAAGCTGGTGCAACCTAAGCAAAAATAGGATGTTGAGATACTCTTAACAGTGTTATATAGATATCAAAAAAATTTAATATAAAATCAAATAAAATGTTGGGACCATCTAGTCATAAAAAAATCAAATGAAATCTTAATTATTTAACTAGTCTATTATTAAATATCGAAGTTTTATCTGATGTGATTAAATTGGACAACGCCACAAATAGTGGTAAAAGTGGGATGATAAGAACTTCAGCAAGGCTCTACTCTGTCTAATAGAGCAAAACACCTCTTCTCTTTTAGATAAAAACCATTAAGCGGAGAGATGTTACTTTATCTCCACTAACTTGTGAGCAGGATTACAAGCAGGCTTATATCCTAATTTTACTACTTGGAACTTCATAAAATTTGTCTTGTAGGCACCTCCTTATATTTTAGCAACCAGTGGCCCAGAAAAAAACTTCAACAATGATACCTAAGTACATTATCTGATTGGTATATGTTACTCCTTGAAGGTGAGTTACAAAATTGAAAGCCCATGATGCGGAATTGCTAAGTTATTTATAGAATTAGGCTGTTATTTTAAATACTGATACTAAAGTTCTGTAACCACTAATACATTAGGATATTAATATGACAATTGCTACCCTTCAATTAAGAAATTAAGGAAAATAAACTTTAAAGAGAGAAAGCTTGCTTAATTGTCAGAGTTGCACTGTTATTTGTCTCAGGATTGTAGTCTTCACTTCTTTTGGTACACCTTCAGCTTTGCGTATAATGCTTCTTATAACCTTACCAATTTTCCCTCATGCTGTTTAAATCAACTTCAGAATCACACAGTTACACCGGTGCAATTAATTACTTAGTTATTTTTAGGCTGCTTAGCAAATTTACTAATCAGCACTAGGTATTTGCAAAACACATTAATTGTTTTGGCTGCGTCTTAATGCTCTTGTTTCAAATCAATTCTTTCATATGAACATCTCCTTCATAGTTCATAGCCATTGTGGACATTCCAAACGAGATATAAGATTTTATTTTCAGCCACACATTGTAGACTGACAATCAAATGAGTTTCAGGGTTCAAATCATGATCTCTATCACCATTTTAAATCATTTGGCTAAGCATATCTTGCCTTCTCAGTGGCATGGAACATCCAGTACCTTGCAATTGTGGCAGTTTCTGGGCTTCCTAAGTCATATGACTATATAAATATACTGTCTTGTCATCACGTCAGCAGGGAATATTTTAAGTTTATCCAATTGCCAACGGAAGCTTGACTGGTCAACCAGTTTTTTTTGATATTTTCTCCTTTAACTAATAATAAACGTCTTTAGTTGAATATCTTAATTTTTTATGAATAAAGCAGGCTGTTTATAGAGGAGGACTAAAGGAGGGTTCAGAGAAGGGAGGTTTAGGAGCATGTATACAAGTATTTTTTGTGCTAGTGGGGCCCACCCGGGAGGGGGTCAGCCACACATTTTATTTGCAAGTTCCAAATTATACAAAAAAATTCTCCTAATATTGAGCTGCTCTGGAAAGCCTAAGCGTCCATATTGGATTTGAAAGGGGGTCATGGTTAGTTATCCACTGTGGACCTGAGGGTACGCACAAGAGCAGACAAAATGAGAGTGGAGGCTTTTGCAGAATGGGCTGAAGAATGAAAAACGTAAAGTTTTCCTCATCAAAAAGGTTCATGTTATGCAGAGCCTTGAAGTACAGAGAGAGCAAAGACTTGGCATACTAAATTAATTATAAAACAAGAAAGTGATTTAAGGTTTTGGAGGGCTTGGTGTAGTAGGGGTTAGGCAATATTAAACTTGGCAGAGTTGGTGCATGAGTGGCCGCAGAAAATGCAAAACCATCAAAACCATCACAGGGTACTTTAGGGAATTCATCTAGAACTAAGGTAAGGGGTAGTATTGAAAAGAGGCTCGCTAGCCTCTTGGAGGACTTGGTGAAGGAAAATTTGGTTGAGGATAGCGGCTGCATTGACACCAAGTTGATGGTGGGCTTTATAAAATGTAAATCCCTTAAGTGGATAGTATTTGACTTGAGTAAAGTCCTGTGAGGCTGAAATAAAAAGGCTAATCAAAATTGAAGCTTACCTGAAAATGTCTTTTTGTTATTAAGTACCTATCTGAGAGATAAAATAGATTTAAAACAGAAAAATTCAGACCAACTTTGGGATCTGGATGGATGAAGAAGGTTTGTTGGTCCATAAACTACCAACAATGGAAAATTTGACTCAGGTCTGAACAGAAATCTGCTCTTAATCAACTCAGCAAAATAGGCTTCAATTGTCTGGCGCAGTGAGAGCTGCAGCCGCAGTGGTTGAGGGAGGGGGAGGGAGTATTAACCCATTAAAAATAATGCCAAAATATTGGTGGGACCAAAGCTAGAGAGAGGAAGCGCAGAGTTTACTGCAGAGGCAATGAAGGACACTTGCACTTCAAGTGGTTAAGCCCAAAGCACTAGGGGCAGAGGGTGTGGATGTTAAAAACACTGGCTTAAGTTGGGTTGTTGTGGCATAAAAGATCGCTTTGCAGATGTATTTGAGATGTGTGTCCCAGTGATAGGGGTAAATTGTTTCAGAGGCTTAAGTCATGAAAGGCGGTTGGCCCATTGAGAACTGTTAAGTTTTTAGCTGATGGTGCAAGCTAAATTGACTTAATAAGGATTTGAGGATATAAGCTCACTTTTTAATAAAACTCCTGCTAGTAATTAAGAAGTAGATTCTTCAATAAATACTCAATAATAGTCAAGTAACTCCAGTACGCTCACCATTCTTAAGTTACTGGCAACAACAATTATGAGACCTTCTGTCTTCATATAATATAGGAATTTATTTCTTTATGATTGGGACTACTTCTCCAGCGGGTATCACTGAGTTCTTCTCTTCAAAAAGTATAAACACACACAATTTACTAATAAAGATGTAAAGGCAGCATATATGAATGACAGACAGACGACAGATGTACATCAATAATCAATATAAATACATAAAGTCTTAAATGATGATAATAAAAGATGTCTTATTAATCAGCCAGGTGCTGGTATTATATACCTTTGGGAATCTCCTGGCTTAACTCATCTATTAGATGAGTTCATTCATAATATGCCAATCCTCTTCTGGACATAACAAGAATCATGAGATATACCCAAGTAAATTTTATTTAACCGAGGTAAGCTGACCAGGGGATGGACATTACCAAGTATACGTAAAACTAAGGAAATAACTGACAAATATAAAATTGGGCACCCCAGGGTACTCAAGTTACCCCTGTTGCCATCGGGACTGCCAGTTATGGGGGTTGGTGCACTACTCTGAGGGGGTTTCCCCTGCTATGGAGCAGGTGTGAAGGAAAGGGTCTGTGTGGAGGATCTAGAGTGGGAACTATCATTCTATGAGCACTTTATGCCTTGGTCTCATATATCCATAGAGCCAGGCTTGAGTGTGCTCCAGTAAGTGGACATGTAATCTGTTAATAACCCCATATATGGTTGGGACCGTGCCCTTGAACGCATCTAGTGCAATTGTGTGGATTGTCCACATTGCAATGGGTATTATTAGGGAACGGAGGGTAAATGGGATTGGTGACTCAATCTGGAGTGCAAAGATGCTCTTTGATATCAAGAATTCCTGTTCGTTTTGGATTTTAAGCAGGCGTGCGACTTCCTGCCATATAGCTTTGGTTGAGGGGCATGTTTATAGGCGATGATGTAGGGATCCCTCCCCTCCACATACTGCATATGTTTTGTGGAGGGAGTTGGAATGGTCCGCTATCCTATAGGTCCTTCTCAGACAGCGCCAGGCGTTTGCTCTTATCCTCAGCTGTAGGAGTGGGTGGTGAGTCATTTTCCACATTGCCTTCTGTGTGGTTAAATCATAGGGAATGTCCAACATATCTAGGTATTCTATCCTAGCTATGCTTGGGGTTGTTGCGAGCATATTTCTCTGGGGGTGGTTTTCTGGGTTTCTTAATTTTAATTGAAAGCTGGGTCGTCCCCTTCCCCGTATAGTACCCATGTTCTCTATGGTCCATCCCTTATGGCGGATAGTTTGGAGAATATGTTTGAAATGAGGGGAGGTTCCATGCGGACCCGTTGCAGTAAGGTGCTTGGCAAGGTATGAAAGTAGTCTGGGTGGACTATGTGGGTTGGTTAATTTGAGCGCCTGTGTAAAGTTAGTCCTTACTGCTCTGGACCAATGTTGTTGCGGGAGGTCTGGAGCAAGGATATCCTTTATGCAGGTACCTAGGATGTGATTGGCGTGGCTCTTGAAATCTATAGTCCCGTGCCTCCGCTTGAGTATGGGCCAAATTTTGTTTCCATCCGTATAGGAGGGTGAGAGCCAGGCCACAGCCAGCCCTGGATAAGCGTGCGGATTGATGTTATAAAGGTAGGTGAGAAGGCGATCGCGTGGGCCTGGTACCACAGTATTGGGAGGATGAGCGAGTTAGCAACTGTAACTTGTCCTGTTAATCCTGGGGTTCTTCCCTTGAGGGAAGCGACGCGTTTGGATACCCGTTGTAACAGGTTACTTTCCATTGTCTCATTAGCATATCCCCCTGATTCTAGCCAAATTCCAAGGTGTTGGACAGGAGTGGTGGTGGGAGGTGTTGCAAAGGGTAAAAATGATTGGGTTTTTTTCTTCATATGTTGGTATGAGGCTCTGATGTTGTGGCCCAGTTGTTTGTGTATTTGCAAAGAGCATGATTTCTGTCTTTCTTTTGTTGAGAGATGCATTGCTCACCTTTAGTATTTCTCTAGAGTGCATTCCAGCTGTCGGGCATCTTCATTGTTTGCTATACCTGCTACGCAGTCATCCGCAAAGGCCAGTATCTTGACTGTTGGTTGTCCTTGTGCGGTTATCCCCATGAGACATGAGTCATTTACTCAGAGGAGTGGGTCAAAGCTGAAATTGTTAGCAGTGGGCTGAGGGGATCCCCTTGTTTGAGCCCTCTATGTGGTTTAATCTTTTTTGTTAGGAATCCAGGGCCGCATACAGCCTTGGTTGCAGATTCTGTTAGGAGCATCGCCCATTTTATGAATCTTGGTGGTAGTTTGAAGGCATGTAGACATTCTTTAAGGTATGGCCAGCTAACACGGTCATACGCCTTTTCCTGATCCAAGAAGACCAGGGCACCAGTTGCTTTAAATTGGCAAATGTTTGCAACAGGGTGAATGTTGTTCCAGATTGAACGCCCTGGTATAAACCCAAGTCTGGTTGGGTGATAGGACGTCAGATGCAATTGCGCCTAATCTAGCTGCTAAAATTTTTATTAGAATTTTTGTGTCAGTGTTGGAGAGTGCAATTGGGCGCCAGTTGGCCAGTTCCAACTTATCACCCTTCTTATACAAGGTTATAACGTAGGATTTATGGCCTCCTGGTAATAGGCGTGTTTCCAACAAGCTCTGGTTCATAGATGCCAATAGGAGGGGGGCGATTTGTTGAAAATATTTTTGTAAAATTCGTAGGGTATCCCATCAGGCCCTGGGCAATTCCTATGTGGTGCACCGCGAATTGTCTTCCAAAGCTCCTCCCATGTAAATAGGGATAGTATATTGTAATTCAGTGGTGTACTTTGTATCTCAGCATTTTGTATAGATTCTTTAATTTTTTGCGAATCTGTTGGCGTTTCACAATATAATTCAGTGTAATAGCGGTGTACTTCCGCCTTGACCTCCTCAGAGTCAGTTGCCACGGTGCCATTGGTCTTGTGGACCTGTGTGCACATGGGCTGGTTTCTGCGGGAGTGGAATTGGTGGAAAAAGTACGTCAAACAGGTTTTGCCTTCCTTTATGAACTTACCTTTGTTTGATACTTTGATTCTGTGTTGGTGTTTGAAGATGAGATTGTTAAGTCAGGCAGAAATTTCTGCCCATTTGCATCCCCAGTTGGGACTATAGCCAGATCTTGGAGTATTTATTTCCAGGTGGTCTAGTTCCACCAAGGTACGCTTGATTGTTGCCATGTCCGCGGTGTACTTACATGATGCAATATTTCAGGTTTTGTTGATTAAATCCTTTTTAAAATTTTCCCATATTCCGATGGGATCCAAAGTGAATGGGGCTGTGAATTCTGGGTTCGTAGCCTTGTTTTTGACCCAGTCAGATATCTTAGGCAATTTTATATTCTGGATGAAGCTTTCTCTAAGGCGACACCTGTGTGTGGGATTGGGTTGGCGTTAACTGCACCATAACCAATCAGTGGTCAGATAAATTGATCTTTTTTGTTGTAAATTTGGAGATTCTTGAGCGGTGGGATTGCAGGATGAGGATGTGGTCAATGCAACTCATCAATATGAGCGCTCCTTCACATATGTTGGGCCACGTCATGTGGGGAAGGAGTGGTGAACTGAGGTGAAAAGCATCCTGTAAGCCAAGAGATACCTTCATTGTGCGGAATTCAATGTGTCCAGGTGGGTATCCCCTGGGATTAGGCTATCAATCCATATCAGGGTTATCCCAGCAGTTGAAATCGCCTAACGTAATGGTATCTGGTGGGAGGGTGAGAGCAGGAATGTTTTCAAAAAAAAATTCTCTCAGTTGCAGTGCACGGTGCGTAGATACATGCTAACAAAATTATTTCATCTTGGCATGTGATTGTTGCTACCAGGACTTGACCATACAAGTGTGATGATGAATTTGTAATTTTAAATTTTTTATTGTTTTGGACTATCACCCCACAGTGAGACGTCCATACTGATTGTGATGGTGCGACCCTGGTTGACCAGGATGCTTCTTCCCCTTGTAGGCAGTGGGTTTCTTGGATTGCCAATATGTCTACAAGAGGTTTTCACAGGAATGCCAGCTTTTTGGCTTGGGACATATGAGCCCTGGCTCCCACAATGTTTAACATCCCTATTGACACTGAGGTGCCTGCGGCGCCTCAGGAGCGGTTGGGAGGACCCTCTGGCCCTATCCCTGCAGCTCATTTTGGCCATGCTCCGCATCTGTACTTCAACTCTTTCACTGCCATTGTTGGTTCCCTTGATCTGACCCAATGATTCAATAGAATTGCAGTTTTTTGCATTTGCGTCAACTTTTCCCGTACAGGTCTTGTGTTGATTTGATGCGGATTGTTGATTGGATTTTATATTTTTGAAAGTCACCTTTGGTGAATTGTGCACCACATTTTCGCCTAAATTGCGGTTGCATTGTTCCTCAGTATGTTCATGACTGATGTCGCTTTGTGACTCAGTCAGGTTACTGTAAAAATTTTTGACCTGGGTATATTGTTCTGATTGGTTGGTTCAGTGATTATCCGAAATATCCTCCCAAATTTGTCTGGGGTTAATGGCGGACTCCGCGTGTGCCGCCGCTTCAGCCACTGCTCTCTTGCGGGCTTTTTGTGCTGCTTTACGCTGTTTACTTGTAACTGGGTCCACGATGGAGTATAGTCCATCTTCACCCCAGCGGAATGGGTGGTGACCATCAGTCATTTTGGCGAAGTTTTCATTATCTTTGTCCATTGCTTCCTCACAATAGTCATTTTCCATTAAGCCCTCTTTCACAGGACATGCGTGTTCCTTGTGGCCCAGTGAGCCACAGTGGTTGCAAATGGGTGGTGCGCTTTCCAGTGTAACTCAAAATGCGGCTGACTGGCCCCCATCTTTGAAGTGAAATTTTGCTGTGCGGGGAATTCTGGATAAGTCTTCTTCCACTTCTGGAAAGGGGTTGATTATGGCAATAGCTTTGCCCATGCACAGGTTGGGCATCAGGCAAAATCACTGTAATTCAAGTTGCTGAATTTCTCCATAGGCCACGAGACCTTTGCGTAGCTCCTCCTCAATTACCTTTATGAGGAAGGTTGGTGGTGAGCGAGTTAAAGGAGATGAACAAAGTTTTCACTTTGTTTCATCTGGTGCATGCGGTGCGCACCATTTTTTTGCCCTCAGGGAGGGCAATTTCCACACTGATTTTTGCTGTGGCATCAGCTTCATCGGCTGTTTTGAAACCAATATCAATCCAGCTGTGGCCCATGTTGTTGGTGGCTACGTACACCGCGTGAGGGAAAAGTGAGGGCTGTGCCTCACATGTTTTCTCCCACAGGGTCGGTGACTCATCCCCAAAAAAGAGTCTGATCCTGTGCTCCACCTTTGATAAGGGTTAGTTGAACTGAATATACATATATTGCGCGTGCTTTACAGTGAATACCATAAGCCCAGACAGAGTCTGAATTTGCAATTTCTTTGCAGATTGGGTTCCTGGTCCCCCTCCAGGGCGTTTCTTGCCCTTAGTTTCACTGTTAAGCGCACCGCTCGCTGTGATGCTCGCCCATGTTGTATTATTTTTATTGATAAAGTCGCCCATCTTTCCTGTGTGTGATTATCCAAATTTTCTGTTTGAATCAGATCATAGTAACTAAAGTGATTGTTACAAGAAAGAAAAAGAGTTTATATTATACCCAAGTAAATTATCCTATGAATTGACTAAAGATAATAATTGTTTCAGCCCAATTAATGACAATTTTACTTCTATAATTGGGTTGATTTTGAATGAGAAACTCAACATTAAAATCTATTTAATTAAGGTTACATCATAACTTGACAAATAACAAAAAATTGGGCATAAAAAATATATGACTTAAAAGCATGATGCACCCCTAATTGGGACGTTGGTAGGCCTTTCATAGCACTAAGTACGCCATAATTAGGACGTCTATATTCAAGTGTGTTGGGTAGTTGATATGACTGGATGATATGCTACCCATATTGGCAGATCACAAGGGAATCAAGATGAGTCTCAAGAACTACAAAAAAGGGGATACACGAATTATAATTGAGCAAAATGAGAACATTTGGCAAATTGAGAGGAATCATGCTGAGATTTGATATGAATGAGAGCAACTCAAAAAAGGAAGAAGAATAGAAGATACCAAGCTGAGGATGCATCTGGCTGGGTAATTGAGGTATAAAGAGCCTGATGGAAGATTAAAAGGAATTAGTCTTTTATGAGGAAAAAGAAGCGCAGAATGGTCTTCGAGACATCTAAAAATAAAGGAAGAAATAAGGGGCAATAGCTCCATATATATTTTATTTAGTTTTATTTAAAAAAAATTGACAATCCTCATATCATTCGATTGGGTTGCTCAGTGGCTATACCCTGTGCAAATCTAACTCAGTGACAGTGGACCTAGATGCCAAATTAACATTGGTGCTCACTACAGGGGGCCACTTAGCAACTATAGCGGGGAAAATACAATGACAAATCCTCATTCATTCTGACCTAACCTGATCAGGTTCTGAGCATGGCATGCTGAAGAAGCTTGGGGGACACCTTTTAACCAACATTGTTCACTGTTACTGAAACAGGGGATGATGAAATTATGATTACTGTGCAATTCAAGAATTGCCCGGAGCTGACAACTAACCAACATGGACGCTCCACAAATGTGACTCTACAACAACTAAGAATTATTATGGAATGGTTGTTGCATGGGTATCGCCTATATAAGGATGAGAGTGGGGAAAATGCTGTGAGTTTGTTTTATAACTAACACAATCAAGAAAATTGATATGCACTGTACATGTCTTATTTGGACGCCACTACTACAGGGTTAACTCGCCGCCTCAGTACTCACGGAATTGAGGAATACTTAATTGCTTATGTGCAACCTTCAA